>LJJS01001193.1:785-69308 GCA_001447215.1 Diaporthe aspalathi
TTATTATTATTATTATTATTATTATTATTATTATTATTATTATTAACTTATTAGTTTAATAAAGACTTGCCCTACCAATTCTATGCCGGTCGGCCTACCGGCTCTGGCTGACTAATCTCTGCTAGTCCCGTGAGCTCGCGATGGACTACGCGCCAAGCTGAGAGTGGGTCATCCTCACATGACGCGTCCCTTTGATGGACAGCACTTACTGGCATGAGAGCAATAATGCCTGTGCCCGCCCCCAGGGAAGCTGCAGCCACAGATGGAACAGCATCACCTTTCGCCCGATTCGACCCCTGTGTTGACCTCTTGCCACCAACCCGATGACTACGCTGCCGAGGAAGGTCGAGCGGGCTCGCAGCCGATTGCCTCGCAGCATGCCACCTTGAAATACTCACTGCTCGGCCCATCACTGACCAAGGCTGGCCAGGACTCTGTTGACCAGAAGAAGGTTGGCATCCATGTCTTCACACGCAGCTCCTGCGCGAGGGCCGCGGCCATGACTGACTCTCCCGCGCCCGCGACCTTTGGCAGGTCTCCGAGATCATATACAACGCCTCCAAGGGCTCCAAATATTTCGACCGTGAGGAGGAAAGAGACAAGGTGCTCACAGTGAAGATCGACCGCATCCTCGAGAAGAAGCATAGGCTCGAGAAGCTCGATTTGTCGAGCGAGCTGCGGAAGGCTGACACAATCATCGCGGAGCTCGAGCTTAGCCGCGACCTCAGCCAGTACATCGTCCACATTGATTGCGATGCCTTTTACGCCGCCGTCGAGCAACTCGACCGGCCCGAACTAAAGGATTTGCCGTTTGCTGTCGGCGGTGGAGTGCTCACGACTTGCAACTATGTAGCACGACAGTTCGGGTGTCGGTCGGGAATGGCCGGTTTCGTGGCAAAGCGGTTGTGCCCTGATCTCATATTACTCCCACTCAAGTTTGAAAAGTATACTGCCAAGGCTAACGAAGTGCGCGAGGTCATTGCCGAGTACGACCCGCGTTTCGAGAGTGCGAGCATCGACGAGGCATACCTGAACATAACAGAATACTGCAAAGACCATGACATATCCCCGGAAGATGCTGTTGCCCAGATGAGGCGGCAAGTTAATCTGAGGACCAGCATCACGGTCTCTGCAGGCATCGCTGGTAACGCGAAGCTTGCTAAGATCTGTTCCAATATGAACAAACCCAACGGACAGTTTGCTCTTGCCAACGACCGTTCAGCCATCATGTCATTTATGCGAGATTTGCCCTGCCGCAAAGTAAATGGCATCGGCAGAGTGTGGGAGCGAGAACTCAAAGCCATTGGAATAGAGACATGTGGCGATATCTACGGCCAGAGACAATTCCTAAACCCGCTGTTTGGAGAAAAGGCGTTCGAGTTCCTCATGCACTGTTACCTAGGCATTGGGCGTACCAACGTCCAGCCTGCAGAGGAGTACGAGCGGAAGTCTGTTGGAACGGAAAGCACATTTCACGACATGTCCGACCCTGACCAGCTGAGGGAGAAGCTTCGCTGGACTGCCCAGGAGCTAGAGAAGGAGTAAGTGACTTCCGGACAGCCACACGCCGTCTTTCGCCTGGCTTTGACGCCATTGAGACTACCTAGGTACTCACATGGGGCAGTGCCCCATGGGGCGACCTCGTGTCTATTGCCTGTGGTATGGTTGCTAATTCAGAACGCTACAGTATGCGACGGGCTGGTTGCAAGGGGAGAACGTTGGTTTTGAAAATCAAACTGCACACGTATGAGGTCTACACGCGACAGACCGTGCTTCCGAGGGCTGTTTACCTTGCGGAAGACTTGTACAGCTATGCTGTACCTATTCTTGCTAAACTTGAACACGAGATGCCGGCGATGAGGATCCGATTGATGGGCTTGCGCTGTACCCATCTCGTCAGTACGAAGAGGCCCGATACGACAGCATTCTTTGGGTTCAGGGCTGGAAGTGGACCCACGAAGCCCGGCAAGGTATTGCGGACGACTAGTCCGGTCACAGGTGACCGTGTTCCTGGAGCGATGCCCGTTGAGTTGTCGGAGCACGACGATATCGCCGGAACTGGTGCGAGCGGCGAAATCCGAAGCCCCCTTCCAGAACACGGCAAAGAGATCATGCCTAGACCAACCCCGGCCAACAAACCCCCCGAGGCAAGGGAGGAGTGGTGGGAATGTCCCATATGCAGTCGACCACAACCTGCCGATGAAAGACGGTTCAATTCTCACATCGACACATGCCTATCACGTAAGACAATCAGAGATGCAGTTCAACAAGACAGGCACGGACTGGCGAGTCAAGCCCTCACGCCGGAGCCGAAGCGGCCAAGGACAGGTTCAGAGAAGAAAAGGGGACGACCAATAGACGGCCAGGATCCCAAACAAAAGAAGTTGTATTTTGGATGAGGATTGTTGGGCAAGAAAGCTCGATTCTGTCAACAGACCCAACCGTGATTATTGCTGGGCTATTGTGGCACGACTGATGAGTAGCGACCTATGAATCCAGGAAGAGGTTGTAAGACATGGAAACCCAGGGGGCAATGCCCCAGAGGAGGTTATCCCGAAGGAGGCTATCTGACAAATGCTATCTACCAATAAACGTCTCTCTGTAGTCGGCCTGTCCTATAGCAGACTATCCCCTTGCGGATACCATGGCAGCTTGTGCTACAGCAGGGTTATTATCCTAGAGACTGCCAGTGGAGATTCGCAACTAAAGAAACGGATTATACAATGATACAGTACATCCATCGCTCACACCCATTGCCCATGCCCACCGGATCCACTCCCGGAACACCCACCCCAGATACCAAACAGACCAGCCTCAGGTGTGTGGGGGAAGGGTAGCATTTAGGCTGTTAGGCCAGGCGATGTCCCGTTGTCCCGGGCACGAATCGCTGTATTTGTGCCTCGGCGGGAAAAAATAGAAAACGCGTGTTAGGTAGCACTTTTCCTCATGGGGATGTAGTCCCGCCCGGGGTACCTCCATTCGCGGGACTAAAACCCCACAGTGACGATTATTTGGCGGGGAAGGTTGCTCTCTTGCAGTCCACTACAGTGTGCACACACACTGCAAGTGCCGGTCAACAGACCCGGAAGAGATGGGGTTGAATGGTAGGAAGTTGACTCGGGAAGGCGATCCCAATATTGTGAGGGGGTCGCCATTACGGGCGCACGTATATAAGATGGAGGCTTCAGCGCCTTCTGTCTTGTCCGAAGTGGCCTGCCTCCTCCGCTTTATGCCCGTCCAGCTGCGGATTATCTGCGCCAACCCAGATGAGACCGTCATTGTACCTCGCAGTCAGCGTCTGCCTCTTGTGGCAGGGCAGTGGGGCGGCAGTGACTCCATGCTCGATCGGAGCCCTGCAGGCTGCGCTGCCCTCGGACGCGAATGTTTTGGTGGCCGAAAACGTTGCCAGTGGTGGCTCTTTTGGCGAGGGAGCAGCAAATATCCCTTACCCCGTCGACCCTACCAACCTTCCGGAGGCTTGTGCCGTCGTGGTCAACGTGACGACATCCGCCTCGTCGAGCTTCCGGTTCAGCGTGTTCTTGCCCACGGAGTGGAATGGGCGGTTCCTGCAGGTGGGCAACGGGGGGTTTGCTGGCGGCATCAATTATCTTGCCATGGGGGCTGGCGTGCGCTACGGCTTCGCGGTGGCCTCCACCGACACCGGGCATAATTCGAGTTCTTCGGACCTCACTTGGGCTCTGGGCCAGTCCGAGAAGCAGTTGGATTTCGGGTACCGCGCGATTCACGGTTCAGTGGTGCTGGGGAAATCCCTCACGGAGGCCTTCTACGGCCGGGAAATCCAGTACTCATATTACTCTGGTGCCTCCACCGGGGGTAGGCAGGGGCTACGAGAAGCACAGTACGACCCGGATTCTTTTGACGGGCTGTTGATCGGGGCACCCGCCTGGTGGACCAGCCACAGTAAGCAGCTTCCGGAGACCTTCCGGAGGCCATGCCTCAAAAAGCCAAACACGCCCCTGTGGCCTTCTTCACCCCATGTTCTGATGAGGCCTGTTTCTTGGTTCTTCAAAAGCTGACTCTCAATGCTGCAGTGCAGCCGTGGACGACCAAGCTGGGCTCCTACAACCTGCCCACCGACGCAGCCGGGCACATACCCCCCTCGCTCTTCAAGACAATTGGCGACGAGGCCACCCGTCAGTGCGACGACCTGGACGGGGTCAGAGACGGGATCATCAGCTCACCAGAGCTGTGTGAGTTCGACGCAGACGCCCTCCTCTGCGGGTCCGTCCCGGCGAATGGTTCACCATGTTTGACCGGAGCTCAGCTGGCCACCCTCAACAGTATCTATGCGGACTACTATGCCGAGGGACGGCTCGCGTTCCCGGGCTTGGAGATCGGCTCAGAGTCGCAATGGGCAGTACTGCTCGGTGGGCCCTCACCCAACCCGCTGGGTGACGGCTACGTACAGTACTTTGTGCTAGACGACCCGGACTGGACGTGGAGGCAGTACGATGACAGCATCATCTGGAAGGCGGAGGCGGAAGACCCGGGCAACTGCACTGCGGACCACTTTGAGGCCATGAAAGCAGTCATGGACAAGGGCAGCAAGATCGTCATGTTCCACGGGGCATCGGACGGCCTGATCTCAACAAGGTCTTCCAATGTGCTGTACAGCCGGGTAGCAGAAGCCCTGGGCGGGTATGACACGCTGCAGAGCTGGTTCCGGTACTTTGTAGTACCTGGGCTTCAGCACGTGTCGGGGACTGCAACTGACGCTCCCTGGTACTTTGCGGGACCAAACAGCCAAGCAGCCCTGGGGACCGACATCTACTCGACCCCTGGTTTCCCAGACCCGGAGCATGACGCCCTGCTGGCCTTGATGAGATGGGTCGAGGAAGGCGTGGCGGTGGATCAGATTGTTGCGACCACATGGCACAATTCCACAGACCCGGCATCGGGTGTCTTGAGGCAGCGCCCGCTGTGCCCCTTTCCCAAGAAGGCTGTTCATGATGGCAAGGGAGATGTTGATGACGCAGAGAGCTGGACATGCCTGGGCTAGGGTACCTATGTGGCTTGTGCCGCACAGATGCCAATTCTTCTTGTCTTATTTTATTGTAGGGGTGAGGTAGGAACGGGCGTAGGCCAAGTCCTAGCAGTAAACATACATGTACACCTTCGGGAGATGGTTCTCGGCAGATCACCAGAAGAGGTGGGAGACTGGGCAAGTGAGTCCAAGTGCTCAAATAGTCCGCCCTCTCCAATTTGCAGCAGTGTTCAGAACCAGGTGCGTACAGCGAGTGCTCGGCCGGGGAATAGATAATTGTTGGGCTCACCCATTGGGTTCAGCCTCATCCACCAAGCCCCATCTTAAATGAAGATTAACCAAAGTGCTGAGCTCCTGACTCGGCCCCTACTTTGAACCGGTCTTCTCCGCCTGGTTCTTCTCATATATCCAGTCATTCAGGCCTTTCCGGTTCCTTGCAATCTCAACGGCATAGAACTGCATACGTGGCACTAGTATGGGTCAGCATCTGGAATCCTATATGTTTTGTCCTCTCAAATGTCTCGACTGCTTCAAGGCAATGGTGTTGGGTTGTGGAGGGCAGGTGATTGACTCTCTGAAATAAGGTCGCGGGGAGGGGAGGCATGACAACAAGAGGCGGGCAGGGCTGTTTCGAGCTTCGGCGAGGGGGAGAAGCAAGTGGCTGCCTTACCGAAGATTGTGCCGTGCTGTGTGTATTCTTCCTTTGGACTTGAGCGCAGCATGGTGCCAAAGCTGTAGTCGTCGACCTTCTTCTCGTATGCCATCATGAAGTCACGCCATCGTTTCTTTGACGCTGGGCTCTTGAGCTTGTCCTCGTCTATGGTCTCGGCAGGGTCGAACTCGGGGAAGTCTTTGCAGAGGTGGTCGAAGATCTCGTCGTCAATCTTGGTCAGGCGGAGAGTGCTGCCCTTGACCTTCTCCAGGATGGCCCAGTATGTCTCCAGGTGCTGGACGGCTGTAGAGGGGCCATGTCAGATCCTGTCCGGGCGGAGAATGGCTGTGGGAAGGGGGCCGTTGCCCTCCAGCAGATTCTAGTCCATACATACCCTTGACAGCAAACTGCTTTTCAATCTGGTGGCGGCATGTCAGTCAGGCAGGAGGGACTAGATTTGGCCGCGGCGGAGGACTTACATCCTCAAGATTGTCTGCCTCATTGGCGTTGAAGTTGGCCGGCACAGGCTGTGCGCCAGCCATGGAGCTCTGTATCAGGTCGTCGGCCATCTTGCGACAGTGGCTGTCAGGATGCCACAGGTTAGTTACTTGCAGAGTGAGTCGCAAGTCGGAGGCGAGCAGGACTAGAGCATCTGAAGCTTTGATGGCGGGGCAGCTACTAAACAGACTGCTTGGGCGAAGAGGATGTCATCGACAGGGATGACAGGGATGCAGGCAAGCAGAGGCCGGGGTGGGGTATCTGATGTGCAGAACGTGCTGGCTCCAACTCGAACTCTGATTATAAGGTAGTCTGCTCTGCCGTAACCACATGACATGACATGCACTCGCTTCACCAGCCTTCACTGACAAACCACCAACCCAGTCAAGGTTACCCCTTCCTCTCATGGCATCTGGTTCATGCAAGAAAAGAGCGGCGTCATGCCTTGACACACACGGGAAGAGAAAAGGCTGACAGTCAGCTGGTCGGGCCATTGCCGGGTTTCTTTCTATCTCTCTTCTCCCTTGAACATGCTCTCTTTCTTTCCCAATGCCGACTTACAAAACATAACACAGAGGCCTGCGCAGCCTGACTGTGGTTCATACCTACTTACCCAATTCTAATATTAATCCATGTGCCACATCCCTCGTGGTCAGGCCTACGGGCTCTGCAAGCTATAGATCAGGTGCCATTTCCCGTATCGTTGGAAACCTAGGTCTTTGAGCGTCCAGCCAGCCGCCCCCCCCCCCCAATAATTTCTGCGAGGTCAAGCAATGCATACGTTATTACCCGCATCCACCCAGTATGAAATCGAGAGCTGGATATTTCCACATCCAGTTGTGAGGCGGAGGAAGGATGGGACCAGCACAAGCACCCAGAGGCACTCCTTTCATTCCATTGGCCCTGCCATGAAGTCCCCCATGGGAAGAGAAAGGAGAGCCCGGCTGAAGAAAGGACACCGGAGGTGGCAGTCCGATGAACCCCAGGTTTTAAACGGTGGGCTCCAGGGGAGCAAAGAGAACAGGACCATTGGTGAGGCCATATTGAAGCCCACGCCGGAGTGGCCGGAGTGGTCGGGGTGGTCGGAACCTCTTGTGCTTCACCCAGGTCCGTTGAGCCCAGATGGCAAAGGAGAAGCACGCCAGAGGGGTCACAGGAATCGCCATTCCCTTGGACATGACCTCGTTGCACGCGATGAGTGCATACCACCAGGAGATGGCATGGGCTTCAGGAAGGGACGGGCCGAGGGCAACTGGGAGCGGAATCTGCTGGAGTCCAAGCGCCACTCTTCTGCTTCCCCAGTGCCTCCCGACGGTGATGGCCAGCACAGAGGGCACGGCAGAAACAGCTGTAGGAGGAGACATCTCTCTCAGGGCCATATGTTTTCCATGCTGGCAGCCGAGACTCAGAGTGAGGAGGAAGCGGAGTGGCTTCGTGGGGGCCCGGGCAGGACGAGTAGCAGCAGAAGGAGGGTTCAGTCTCAGGTCTGTGAATCTGGGTGTGGTGCACCACTCCAGGCGGTTGCAAGTGACCAAAGAGGTAGAAGTGGGCACATTGGTATGAAGGACAGTGAATGGCCGGATTCACCCTTAACTGTGCCATGCACACAATCCTGGGTGCTGAAGCCAGCAGCCCCGCCAGCTTCGACTCCCACTCCCACTCGGACTCAGAAGCAGCTGCACACAAACACTTCCTCGCGTCAGCCCGCAAGAGCCCTCGATTGCCACTCCGTGGGCTTGAAAGAACTGTTGTGGCTGCTCTCTTACAAGCCTTGCACCATGGGGGATGGAAGGGGTCATTCTTCAGGCTTGGGTAAGTCCTCCCTCGCCACCCTAAGGCCCGTTGGTAAATATAACGAGCCCCGACTCCCCCCACATGGCACTTTCTCCTGTTGTCGATGAGAAAAGTGTGACTGGCGCCAAGCTGGAGACTGACACATCCGCATCTAGTCAGTCGGAATCTGGGCCGTGAACAACGAGGTAGTCCACAGCGCCAGCATTCCCAGCACTACCCCGCCCAGCAGGATGCAGCGAACAAGTTTGACGACGATGAGGAAGAGCCCGACCCAGTTCTTCTAGGTTCTCTCGACTACCACGATTTCCTACATGGCTCTTCAAAAGCGACAGTGACTTCGCGAGATATCTCCCTCCTTCCAGCGCCCGTCAAAAAGACCGGCATTGCCTTGGTTGATTGCAGTGCTCAAAAGGCAGTGCTCAATGACAAGTTCTCCCATGAGCCTGCCAGCTCGAAGCCTGCCTACAAGGTCACTCAGCCCTTGTTCCACAGCTCTTTCCCAGAGGGCAATCGGTAAGAGCCCCTTCAGCTAAATCTCAACTGTCGCGCCGCCACTGACAGCCCTCGATTGCAGAACACCTCCCGCGACTCCCCGTGAGCAGCTGGGGGATGCCTTTGCTCAGAGAGCCGGCGGCCTCCCAACATCCAGGTCGTTGTCAAGACCTGAACTGTCTGTGCCGGCAGACATTCCTGTCTCCTGGTCCTCTTCCACCATCAGTGCTTCGTCCTCGCTGACAACCGTGCCTCTCCTTAAGGGGGGGTCTTTACGGAGCACACCTTCTGGTCCCCTTAGCACCACCTCCTACAAGGAGGTAGACCCAGAGAAACTGAAGCCTTTCATCGGCCCCCTTCTTCCGCAACAGGCCCCACCCGATCGACCACTTCCTCCACTTCCGTTGTCTTCTCTTGCGAGGCAGTGTGAAAACCCAAAGAAACCGTCTGCCGCCATGGAAGGCCAGGGGGACAGCGTCGAACAGGAGACCGGCAAGGGAGGCATAACAAAGGGGACTGCGGAGGACCACGGCGAGATCCATGTTGGCCAGAAGAAAGGCAGAGGTCTTCGAAAGAAGATCTCAAAATTCTTTTCAAGCGACCAGCCACCAAGATCATCAGATGCCACATCCCCTCCAACCTACCAACCCCTCTCCCTCAAGACCTCACAGGACGCTGAGCGGCTTTCCTTGTCCGACATCTTTGATGATGTCTACAATGCCACTCGAGGCTCCCTCAAACCGGGGCGAGGCTCTCACAATTCAGGTCGCAGCTCTTACCTGAAGTCTGATGGCGACTCCATCCCTGCCCCAGCAGGAGACTTCTCCACCGCGCAACATGAGCACCGTGGTTCACATGGCTCCAAGGTATCCTTTGTGATTCCGCCTCCTGCACCGCACAAGATGGAGCCCCCTCCCCTGATTCAGCACCCGGCCATTCGAGGCGACTTGGAGATACAGCACAGACTGGGGTTGACCAGTAACAGTCCCGCCGCCATAGCCACCCCCGGTCACCCAGTCCTCCCCGCCCGTGTTCAGCGGCCCTCGGTCAGCCGCCGCTGCGCAACTCAAACTGATACCAGCACAGCACCTTGCTTGTCCAGGCCACCCTTGGCCGTCACAGGGGCTGAAAGCAGTGCAAGACTCGTGAAGGACGAGTCTCAGGCCACTCTCATCGCAGAAACACACCCGGAAACTGACCCCACTCCTGCGTTCGACCGCACAGTCGACCTCACTTGGTACAGAACGGCAAGGGAGGAGAGGGGGACAATCGTTTGTTCCATACCCAGGCCTTCTAGCAGGTTTGAGCATGCTTTGAGCCTCTTTGTTGCGCAATATGCCGAAGGACGGCCCACCAGGAAATACGGTGGAAAGAAGCGGTTCCCATACTTCGCCCTGCCAATAAAGCTCCGCTTCGAGATCATGCGACACGTCATTGCCGATACCGATACCGGCAAGCCCATTCTACTGAATACTAGATGTCAGGCCTCCCCAGCGTGGCCAGATGATGCCTTCGTTAGCCTCGGATCCGTCCTCAGACCTTTGCTAGCAACCATGTGGGCCTGTCCACGTCTGAGGGCGGAGATGATGGTTGTTTTGCTGGTGACGCGCAAGTTCCATGTCATCTTTAGCCCCTTGGTAAAAGAAAACACACAGCCTCTGCCAACTACGTGGCTCTTCCGCTACCTGCACATGATGCAGGACGTCAGCCTCGAGATAGACATGACCAAGCTTGGTTTCGGCTACAGCTGGCAGTCAACTGCCGTTGAAGCCAGCGTCGAGAACATCGGCAGGCTGATCCACAAGTTCACTCAGGAGATGCTCACCCGTGATTCAGTTAACAACTCTATGGGCTCCTTGACTGTTCACTGCCGCCGATATTTCGGGTATCGCCAGGGAACGAGTGCTGCGCAGGGGCGCCGGCGCGTTTACAAGCACCCCTTGATGGATGAAAAGGACAATGAGTCTCGCTCCACTGTCTCCCGTCAGCACGACTCTACGATAAACAACGGCCAGCCGCGCAATTACAACCGCCAAGCTCCAAGCTTGCCCCCCTCGGCGGCAAAGGCCTATTCTGGCCACCTTCGTCACCATGCTGATTTCCCCCGCCGTGTCCCTTATGTTACTGAGGACCAGCTCTCTGTTGCCAATCCATTGCGGGCGCTCAGCGGCCGGATCGACTCCGTCCGCATGGTGGGATTTAGCGAGCAGTGGACGTATGCGACTCACTTGAATATATGGCCAGAGGCAGAGCGCAACGCCGTGCCAGATGCCGTGCGGCACCATCACATTCACCGCCAAACTCCATCCCGACACTCGTATTCTGCCCCAGGCTACGCGGTCTTTCTTGACTACGGCATTGACCACGGAGTGCACCGCTACCCCCCGCTTCCAGATTCCGAGCCTATGGTTTGTAAGCGATTCTTTCATCCTATCTTGCACTGTTGAAACCCTACCCCCCCCCCTATTTTTTTGCCGGGGGCGGGGACGGGGGCGAACGAGTATCGACTACTGACTATCTTCCAGGCGTAGATTACGACCGTGAGAATGGTCTTTTCGTCGAGCTCGGCTCGGGCAACGTGGTTTCTGTTACGAAGAACGGAGTTGAGTTTCACGGTTGTTCCACACACCCGCCTACTCCATCTCGTATGTCTACCCCTGCCCCAGGGGATTCCATCTCACCAGGCCACTGCGATCGTCCAACATTCGTGCCACGTCCATCACGTATACCCACTCCTAGCTCCCAAGGCAAGGTCAGCCCGATGATGCAAGCTATGCGAAGCGGCACCCCAGTCAAGGCAGCCGCAGTGCTGGGCCTCCCAGGCACTACCATCATGGGCGTCGAGGACGAGTCTCTTGCGACGCCTACCAAGCGACGGAACATCCGCCACAATCGTGACACCACAAGCGATTGACACAACACACAAATTCGGCACAGGATACTTGGCTCGGAACTCTTACCAGCCAAAAGGGCCAGTCTGGCCCTATTACAGGCGTCACCAAGCTTCGGTGGATTCTGTGGAGAAGAGGTCTCTACTGGGTTGATGGAAGCCAACTGTTTCACTGTTGATGCCGCGGTGTGGAGTCTGCCGAGGCAACATTGACAACGGACAATTTGAGGAAGCTAAATAGACGCTTCTTGCAACCTGATCACTGATCGCTGATGTCGGCGGATGTGTTCTGGACATTGGGGTACGTGAACGGATTCCGTGCATTTCTTTGTTAAAGGGCTTTGGTGAAGTCAACAGAAGTGCTCATGCCTCACTTCCACCGGTCGGTACATGAGGACTGTCAGGTAATCCGACTATCATGTAGTCAAAATACCTACCCGTTTTTCCATGCTCATTCTCGAGTCTGAGGCAACGTTGGGCCAGGGCGTGTCAATGTTGCTCGTAATGAAGACCAAAACAAGCATGTATACTTTCAACAAAGCGGCGGGGGCAATGTCCGTCTCCATTCATAGGCTGTTGAAGAAATGTCGAAGGGGACCGTATTAGTATTTCCCACTTGGCTGGGATCGCCATTATGTGTTGGAAAGTAAAGCATGACGTGATGTACGTTGATCACTCGCCAACCAAGGGAACAAATACTACCACCGGTCTTCATGAATAGCAAAAATGAGTGGCCACACTGATCCCTCACGTCTGCGACGAGGTTCCGTGGCTTTCGCCAGAGGACACAGATTCCCACAATTGTGTGAAGTCGCCGGCGTCCCAATGTCGGCCGAGATCAGCCCCGAAGGGCCACAGAACTTTCGGGCCACAGGCATTTGAAGGGATGATGCAGAGCGTGCGGGAAAACAAGAGCAACAAGACGCAAGCTGTAGAAAGCCGTCTGCTTGGTACACTAGCCAAGGTTGTTCTCTACCGCCCCAGAGGTAAGCAGCACAAGCTATTCAGACTGCCGGGGACTGTGAAGCCCCAAATGCCCGACTGGGAATGGGATTGGGTTGTCCAGCTGAAAATCACCCTGAAGGCTATTTTGTTTAGGCATTGTATGCTGCGACTAGGTATCGATGGGCCAACCACCCGGAGGGGGGGGGGGTTGCGTCCTGCTGCCACCGTACCGAGGTATGTGAGGCTGTCTTGTACAGGGCAACGTGCGAGGCTATCCTGAACACATCCTCCAGTGGCTGGTCATTGTAGGAGGTCATGCCAGTAGGAATTGTATCACATACGTGCAAGATGTAGTTCCCCGCTTGAGCCAAGCCTGGACATTTTTGCGATCCCTGAGACTCACAGTCGTCTCCGCTGCCAACCCACAGGCCCTTCCCTGGTCGTAACGGACAGGTTGGACCCGATCGGCTGGTGGTCCAGTGGGTACCGTGAATAAATCCTTCGGGACAATGACTACCCTATGGCTGCCGCGATGTGACCATTCCTGTTTATTCCCAGCTATTCCCGTGCGGCCCCCCCGGCCGGATTCGCAGTAGCGGGCGCCATCACGAATCGTCGTCCCTATAGCCTGCTGTTTCCTGAACTGTATGTAGGCCTCTTTTCTACCAGCCCCTGAGCTCCCAATTCCGCTTCCTCTGGGCCTGGCAGACAAACCATCCAGCCTGTGAAGACAAAGGACCGGCAGAAAACGTCGGTTGAGCCGCGTGGGCATCGTTCCTACTGGCTCCCCTGGGGAGAGCCACCTAGATATATATAGCCCACATGAATCGTCCCGCGGGTCAGAGATCAGGACCCAAGTGAGGATGGAAATCTCCATCTGAGAGCGCAACCCCCTCTTCCCAGTCGAATGCGACGCTAGCTTTAACACCAGGTGTGCCGTCGCCCTCGTTCGTCTCGCCGTCTTATTCCCATTCTCCCCCCACAAGAGGGCGTCGGCCAGCTCCTTCCGCTCGCTCATTTTCTCCCCCCCCCGGCAGTGCTCAAGTGGGCACGCCCCTCTGAGTCTTCGTCGGTTTCTTCACCTGCGAGGTCAAAATTACCCAGAAACTTCAGATGCTGTGGACGCGGCAGCCGGGCCCAACTTCGACGGAGGAACCAAGCTTACCTTTAAGCTTCATACGGACAATGACGACACCGGGACTGTTTGGTCTTGGCGACCCAGCCAGTCGGGACCCAAGTGCGGCGACGTCAAGATCTCCTCGCACGAGCGATCGTGTCTCGCGGCCCGAGACAACAGCACAAGATGTTCAAGGCCGTGGGGATCAGCTGGGCCTCGATCCCGATGGCCCATCGCAGTGCCGGACGCTCAACGCCTCGTCGCCCATCACTTATCACTGTAAGTAGATGCTCGAAAACAGCCCAGGAACTCCGCCGGGCCAGAACACGTCTCAGAAAATTGACAGATGGCAGACCTGACGTTCAACACCCCGCTGCCGCCGCCGAGTACGGCTTACGCCGGCGGCTCGCCAGCCTCAGATGCTCCCGCTCCACCGAACATGCTCGAGTATACGGATCCGACCAAGTGGCCCAGCTATCGGAAGGCCTACCACATGGTTCTCTGCTGTGTCGCAACACTCCTCACGGCTTACTGCGCTGGCTCGTACTCGCCGCCGGTGCGCATTATGGAGGCCGAGTTTCATGCCTCTAGGACCGCTACAACGACCGGAATAACGACCTTTTGCGTTGGATTCGCCCTGGCACCCATGGTCCTCGCGCCGTTTAGCGAGATTAATGGCCGATACCCTGTCTTTTCCGTCTCAGGCGTGGTGTTTGTTGTGTTCCAGATTGCGTGCGGCTTCGTCACCAACCTGGCTGGAATGCTGGCCTGTCGATTCCTGGTCGGGGTTGGCGGGAGTGTCTTTAGTACCATGATCGGTGGCATTATTGCTGACCTGTGGGACAAGGAAGGAAGGAATACGCCCATGGCGGTGTTCAGTGGCTCGGTCCTTGGTAAGCTACCGGCCCCCATATGGCACGGTTTTTGAGTCGTCCACAGACGCGACCCACGGCGGGTAACTAACAAATAGTAGTGGGTACGGGACTCGGTCCCTTGGTCGCATCAGTGATGACCTCCCGGCTCGCGGATGACGGAGACGCATGGAGGTGGGTCTTCTGGCACCAAGCTATTGCGGGCGGGGTGCTGGTGGCCCTCATCATCACGCTGTTCAAGGAGAGCAGGGGAAGTATAGTTCTCAGTCACAAAGCAAAGGCCCTGAACAAGTGGTACGAGGCAAGAGAAGAGGCTGGATACTATGGGGTCTGGCTTCCTGAGTCGGGCCCGCCCTCAGGCGCCGAGGCCATGGCAAGCGACAGCGACAACGCAGCTCAGGTGTCAGGGCCCGAGGATGAAGAGAAGAGAACAGAAGCGGGCCCGACCGGCCCGACCACGGGCCCGACCGCACATAAAGTGGTCACAGTGCGTGTCCGATGGCTCGTCGGGATCGACAGCGACCGCGCCACTGTGGGCCGGATGATATCTGCCTCGCTGTATCGGCCCTTTCATCTACTGTGGACAGAACCAGTCGTCTTCTGGTTCTCGGCCTGGGTTTCGTTCGCGTGGGCTGTGCTGTACCTGACCTTCTCATCGGTCCCTTATGTCTTTGAGACCGTGTATGGATGGGATGCCGAGAGGACGGGCTATATGTTTGCAGCCATCATGATCGGTGGGGTCTTGTCGACAGTAATCGGGGTGTTTCAGGACGACCTGTTGAAGCACCCACAGTGGAGGGCCGAGAACCTGGATGCTGACGACTCGGCACGCGGAGCGGGGAGAGGGTGCTCAAGCACGAAGACGGCCAGGTTATTCGCCCTGCTCAGACGCCGCTTCCCCGTCGAGGCACCAGAGTCTCGCCTCTACTTCACATGCCTCACCGCCAGCCTGCTGCCGCTCGGCTTGTTCATCTTCGGTTTCACCTCCAGGGAGACCATACATTGGATTTCCCCAGCGGTCGCCCTCTGCCTTGCCAGCATGGGTATTTACAGTGTTTACCTGGCAACGTTCAATTACCTTGCCGACTCTTATCAGGGCTACGCATCGTCCGCCTTGGCCGCACAGTCGTGCTGTCGCAACCTCCTTGGCGGTGTCTTCCCCTTGGTGACACTGCCTTTGTTTGAGAACCTGGGGATCGAGGGAGCTGGCGCACTGCTCGGCGGTATCGCGCTCGGGCTGACTTTTGTGCCGTGGGTGCTCGTGTTCTTCGGCAACAGGATAAGGGCCAGGAGTTCATTTGCGGCAAATCTCCAGAAGCTGCCTTGAGCAGGGTGCGCCGAGACCGCGCGCCACTTCGGCAGACGTCATAAACATGTATTGCGGTAAGAGCACTTGTACGCTGTCTAGGTATACATATGTATTTGTGTCAGGACCACACCGGGCGTACACCAGCGACACAAAAGGAGAATGACGCAGACACGTGCACCGGGGAAAGAGGAAACCACAGCGGTACATCGTTCATGGCGTGCTTAGGTAGCGAACCAAGAGTACCAGCCAGTAAGATCAACACCTACCTATATGCCCAGGACCTGCTTACCATGAGGATAGGTCATAATCATTCTAAGTGTTTATATTGAGGAGTCAAGTATTATGGGAGTGGCTGATGGGCATCACCGGTCCGGGGAGTGGGTGTTGTGGGAGGGCGTGAGTGTGGCATTCGGAAGTGACCCTGTTGACCCCAGCCCAACTAGCCGAACTCGCATACATGGCTGAAGCAGTACTACTCTCGTGATGGCCCCCACATCAAATTCGTGCGTGGGGCAATGGGCCATGTACCGGAGTATGTACCAGAGTACCCTCTGGGTTTTTCCCGGCGCGAGCCTCCGGTTTCAATGAGAAAGACGAGAGAAAACGTGAACTTCCGATTGATTATCTGGCTGGATACATGTAGTATAAACACCCCCCCGGCCCCTACCCCAGAAAGGAAGACAAGTAAACTAAACTTGGTACAAGCTAGCACCACAAAGTCATACCAGCTCTAACTGAGCTAGACCGTAGACATGTGCTTTGCAAGATGAACTATGAGGTACTAGACCAGGGGCCCCTGACTTGTAGGTTCATTAATGTGTGGAGAGGCAACGGATTAGTGTACCCTGCGACCACTTCTGAGTGTTAGTAATCGCAAGAAAAAAAGTATTGGTTATCGTGTGCAATATGCATACCGTTTACAAGAGGCCCAAGTCCATGTTTAGACCATTTCCTCAACAACGACCGTAGGGGCGGGTCGCTGGGGATGCGAAGGCTTGGGCGTTGTGATGGCGCTTTCGGTCACGGGCACGATGTCATTGTCGTCCGTGGCTGGGTTGAAAATAAGGCCGCAAGAATAAGCGTTCAGGCAGATGCCACAAGAAGACCCTGAGGAGAAGGTCTCCTTGATCTCGCTCCACAGGCCCTTCCAAAACGACTTGGTAAAGATGTAGAGAAATGCCATGATGAGAAACTTAATGGCAGCCAGGGAAGATCTGGCCAGCTTCACCCAGACGCTAGATGTCTTGTGGGTGTGTACTGGGTCATTAGTGATGAGTCGCTCATCCCGGGACTCCATCAGACTTCGATGGACAGAGTACCATATGAGAAGCGTGACGAGAATAGCACTGGTAGTCGAGTCAGTACTTGCCAGTACAGGTTGAAATTGCAGAAGAGTCTTGAACAGATTGGATGATAGGGACGGGAGGGGCTTACCCCCCAGCGATTAACATACACACGGCGACCATAGGGTGTTTGATAGGTGGATCGCCGGGCCCTGGTATCCGGGGGCTTGGAGTGCTGTTATTAAGGGCCCCAGGGCCTTCCAGTGCGGCTTTGATGGTGACGGAAGCCATTTTCGTCGAGTTGAATGTCGAGTTGAGATGGTTCATTGTGACAGATTGCAAGGCTCGTAGTCTACTCGTAGCACAGCGTGAAAACGATTGTTGAGACACTATTCGCGTGGTTCGAGGCGTTTTGGTTGGGAAGGGATGCTCTCTCGGCAGGGACTGGTCTGCAGTGAAAGAGAACGAGGAATTGAAGGGAAGAAGAAAACTCGTGAGAGCTCTCAACGTCAAGTGGATTATATCTGAATAAAACGCAATTCTGCTGCCCAACCTTTTTCACACAAAACAGAGAGGAAGGTGTCGTGATGCGAATAATTGCCGACTTTTTTTTTTTTTTTTTTAGCAAGCCCCGAACCGGCGCCGTCGGCGGCTCGATCCGTCTACCGGCCACGAGTGAAAGACGAAGGTCGATCTACTTCTTCCGGTGACCGTCACGGTGTTGCACGCCAGCTAGCTAGCAGCTGGTCTCCAAAGGTTGCCAACAGACCAGGCAGTAGTGTATACACCACGAGGCAAGCGGGCTCGTTCAGCCGCCCACCAGCTGCCCGTAGGAAACTTTTCGGATTTGATGGACAAGCGGACATGTATCTAGTGAGGTAGGTAGCCTAGGTGCGATGCTCCTCGATGACGGTCCAGATTCCCATAGGACCTTCCACCTTGTCACCTACCTTGTGCGGGGAGCGGTGGCCGTCGATCAGAAGACCCAGAGGCTTCAGATAGTCACCGGCCTTGAGAGTCTGCTCCCAAATGGAGAGAGTCTCGTTCCACAGCCATCTTTCGGCGGTGAAGGTGTCTCCGACTCGCAGCACGCCCTGAGCGTAGTGGCCCAGGCAGACAAACTGGCCACGCGTCGCGGCGGCCTCGTCCAGTAGCTGGAAAACGACGCACTTTGGATTCTGGAGGCCAGGGGAGGCTGGCACTTTTTCAAGCCAGAGTTCTTCGTAGGGTGTCAGGGAGCGGGTGGCGGGATTGACCATGGTTCCGACCTCGAGAGCCAAGCCGCCTTGGAGAGGGAACATGTCGCCCTCATCGCGGACGAGGTGTGGCTCGGCGGTGCGGCTATCTACCCAGTGGGTGAAGACGGAATGCGTGGCCTCGCTGCCGTCGGTGCGGGAGGCTTTTGTATGTGAAGAGGAGCCGGCAAAGGCCCAATCCAGGCGGTCCCTCGGGAGAAGGCCGAACCTCTCGTGACCTGGCTCTACATCCAGCTCCAGGGCCGGGGTCGCCGCGTTGAGGACCCGGATGTCGACGAAGTGGCGGCCAGGGGATGTAAGAACCAGTGTGGAGGTTGGTTCGGAGGGAGGGTCGGCACCCCATCTGATGTGCTTGCGGATGGAAATGCTGCCCATTGCGGACGGAGATGGCACGTGTGAAGTCAAAGTCTGGGATCAACTGCCGCCGAGGGGAGCGCAAGCACATGCCTTTCCGGGACGAGTTGATTGATAAGATTACTCTGGAGGAGACCTAGTCTGCATAGTACCTAGGTTAAATAGATACCTAGGTACATGTACCTCCTGACAGGTCCAGGACCTGCAGTCACGTCATGCCTCGGCAGTGGAACCTCCCACCACCCAACCTCCCTCCTCCCTCCCCCACCTCCATCCCACCAATGGACGCGTCAAAGGGAGACAGGCGCGACCAGCACATGTTGGCAGGTTGGAAGCTTGGACCGGCAGTGAGGCCAGAAATCAATCGTGCCGTCCCCCCCGGAGCAGCACGTTGCACATGGCAGATAGATACCCATCATGCTCGCTTGTGCACTGCGTGCATGCCTACCAAGGCATCTACCGCCGACCCTATCTTTTCCCCTTGGTTTTTGGTTTTCCCCCCCCCCGGCCACGCCTATTTTGAACTATCCAGCTGGCCTCGATAGCATCTCCAACCTCATCGCCGCAACCTACATCGCTACCTCCATCGCCATCTCCCATCTGTAACTGGGCCAGTATTCATATCAACACAAGCACGTCTCCCAAGGAGGCTCAGGCTGGGACCGGGACGGAGCCTGAGAGAGAGACGGCGGTGGCAGCACGGAGGCACCACATGCACGATGCTCAACCCAACCACCCTTGAGTTGGTCTTTATCCGTGTCTGTGTCTTCTTCCTCACATACCTGCCCTTCATCATACCCTTTCTGCCCCCTCCCTTCTGGGTCCTCCTCCCGGTCGAGGCGCTCTACTATTTCCTCGTCCTGCGGCCCTTTGAGCGGCGCCTGTCGCAGCCGGCGAGCCACCCGCCAGACACCATCGACAGACACGTCCTTTTCCAGCGCTGCCTGGAAAATGTGCCTGATCCCGAGCGCTACCTGAGCCTCTGGGCCCTGGGCGCCCACCCCGACGACATCAGGCGCGACAATATCAGGGACTTCCTGCTCTGGGCCTTCTTCGACAGCGAGACGGCCGCCCCCGACCTCGAGGACGAGCTCGAGTGGTACGTCGGCCGGACCGAAGAGCTCCTCGGCCGCCCGCTCGCTCCCGGCCGAGGCCCCGCTGTGCCCATGCGCCTGACCTTCGACCCCGTCCCCACTAGGTTTCGCAGCGTCGTTTGGTACCTCATCATCGGCTTGGTCGACTCGGCCACCCATTGCCACCTTTTGTGGCACGGCTTCGACTTCTGGCCCTCGCCCTTGCGCACAAACCTACTGAGTGTCTTCCCGCCTCGCCTGCTGGCCTCGGCCGAACTTTTCCGACGACGCTCACCATCCGATGAGCTATGTTACTGGTATCGTCGGCCCCGGAACCAAACCACAGGCGCGTCGCGCACTCTTCCAATTGTTTTCCTCCACGGCATCGGGATCGGCCTCCACCCCTATGTGCCATTCCTCGCCTCGCTCCCACCGACAAGCCCCATAATCGCCCTCGAGATCCTCCCCATCAGCATGCGGCTGACCAAGTCCAACATCCTGGCAAGGCCAGAATTCATACGGCACCTAAAGGAGATCCTCCGCCACCACAATATTCATCAGTTCGTCCTTGTAGGGCACTCCTACGGCACCGCCATGGCCACCCACGTCTTGCACGACCCGGAGCTGAGCCCTAGGGTCGAGGGCGTGATGTTGGTTGATCCTGTCACCCTACTACTTCACCTGCCGGATGTGGCCTACAACTTCACGAGGAGGACGCCCCAGACTGCAAACGAATGGCAACTATGGTACCTCGCGAGCATGGACCCAGGGATCGCTCTGGTCCTAGGGCGGCATTTCTTTTGGAGGGAGAACATAATTTTCAAGGAGGAACTGGTCGCGGGTCGGCAGGCAGGCGTCTGCCTTTCATCACGCGATCTCATTGTCGACACCATGGCCGTTGCACGCTACCTCGCGAGCGATGATGGCGAGGCTCCCGAGGTTCTAGAAGCAGCCAAGGAGTCGAGCGTCATGACCAGCTCAGGCGTTGAACTGCTCTGGGTCGAGTTGGACCATGCACAGGTTTTCGACAAGAGCAACGACTACAATCGGATCGCGGAGACGATTCGACGATTTGCTACCAAGTAACCACCGGGTCTTATGCCTACCTAGCCTTTTGGTCCTCGGTACTCGCTCCTGACTTTTCCCCATGTCTTGTCGAGTCCCAGTGTGTTTTGCTCCTTCTTTGCTGCGGCGCCCTTGCTGCAGTGTTTGCTCTATGCTGTGTGTATGACCGTCGTCAATGCACCGGCAGGCCCCGGGACCCCTTGCCTCAAGATGTGGCCATCCATGGAGCCCTTGGCAACCTGCACACCTAGCTTCACAGCTACATTTTCAGTCCACTTGTTTCGGCAGAGGCATGCGTTCCCACCATAGACAAGCCCGCCTGGGATTGGAGCGGCTGTATCCAACGTCACCGTACCCTTCTTTACCCAGAAAAAAGAGAGTAGGGTCTTGGAGGGGCGGACAGACGTTTTATCATTGGCTTGTGTTGTGTCCCCACCCCAATGCCACGATATCAGCCACAACTGCTGTGTTCGTATACTTATGCCTTGGTATACCCGCGTGTGGGGCAAGGGCCGCATATGCTGTCGGACCACCATCCTGTCAGTGTCGACAATCAGTCGGTGCATGAGTGTGGATGGGTGCTTTATTTGCGCCTAGTCGACGGTGTCCCCGTCTTCCGTGGACACAGTCTTTTGCGCAGATAGGTCGGCGTCACTGGAATGGCGCCTCGCTTTCTCTAGCGCCGCCTCACCGTCAAAAGCAGACTCGTTGGCGTCCTCCTTGTTCTCAACCACAGCCTGGTCCTCGGCCGGGCCAGCGCCGCGAGAGGCGTATGCGAGGCTGGCCTCGGGCTTCAGAGTGCCGTCCTCGTTTACATCCTCCTTGAGGTATAGGGTAAAGAGAATGGTGAGAAAGACTTGACCGGTGCTCTTGTTTCGAAGAACGTATCTGAGTTGATGTGAGCGTTTCTTCCTGAACAAGCAAGCCATAGACGTTAACCTCAGCAAGCCCACGATGATATCCCCGCAATAAGGCAGGGTGTTGATAGAATGCATGCCGGAGTAAAAGAAAAGCACTCACCTTAGCCCCTGGCCGTCCCAGTACTTCATGATCGGTACTGCGTACCCGGGTAGCCTCAGGGCAAACTCGCTGAAGTCCAGGTAGGCGTTGAAGAAATCCACCGCGTACGTCCTCCCATACTCCCATACCCAATCTTTCTTACTGTCCTCCTGCAATGCCCACTTCATCCTCGCCTTGGCATCCTCAGGCGCGCCAACGTCCTCCCTCCACTCCGGGTCACCGCCCTCCTCGACCCACAGCCCACCCTTGGACTCGTCGAGGACAGCAGGGCCGACCTAAAGAGCGCGGGTCAGTTTTGTAATAATCAAGGGAGATTGGAGCCAGGGGGGGTGGGGCCGCATCGTAGGAGAGAGCGGATAGAGCGGATAGAGCGCTGGGGGTCACTGACGCGGACATGGTTGAAGGAGGAGAGTGCGGGCCCGAAGAGGTAGGGGCTGTCAGCATAGGGGTCACCGTCCAGGCCTGGATCGATCCACCACTTCACGATCTTCATGGCATAGCTGAAGCCTGGTGGAAGGCGGTCCCGGATGGGGTGGTCAAAATCGTTGCCAAACTGGAGGTCTGAGCCAGAGATTCCTTCTGGCTCCCGGTCATCCGGATCGACATGGTCGGAAATCTCTGGGGTCTCTGGGGCCTTTGGGGCCTTGGTAGTCTGTGGAGCCTTGGGGGTGAACTGGAAGGCAATGCTGTACTGGTCCCCGTTCCTGCTGTGAGGCTCCTGGTCGAAGTACGGAGATGTTGCTGGGGAGTTGCGCGGCAGGCCACGGTAGTTCTGTATGCGGACGTTGAGTTGGACGTCCATGTGCTCGGTGGTGATGTTGACCGGCGCGGGGCTGTTCACGGGGACCTCTACGTGGTCTGCCAGGTCGTATGACGGGCCTGCAGTGACCCTGAGGATGTATTTGTCCGCCATGATTTGTCGCCGTGTTTCCAGCAGCTGCGAGCCGGGGTGGAAAGCCTGTGAAGGGGCGGGCTTGGGTGAAATGCAGAGCAGGGTGTGGTTGCGTCTACCTGTGGGGCTCAGGCGGATCCAGAAGGTTGAAGGACGCCGTCGACCACTTTGGCCATCGGACCTTTGTCATGTTGAGGCGCGCTCAGGCGAATGTGTTGTCGAGGTTTGCTCGTAGTCACGTAGTGTATGACGTCGGCCCGCTGCGGCTGGCTCGTGGGTCCCAAGACGGGGGGCATCAGCCACTAAGCCAGCCCAGTCAAGCAGCTCGGACAAGGACTATAGTAGAGGGTCGACATTTGCAGAGGCACTTGATTCAGGGTGTGCCATCCCCACCAGAGTCAACCCTCATAACACAACTAGCTGCGTGTATCTATCCACCTGGATGATATAATTCAGGTGGTAGTATGGTATAAACCGGAGGCTACCTATGTGAACGTCTGCATCCTCCGTTTTATATATACTGCGAATCTCCCGCTTCTTAATTTGTCCAGTCATGTGTTGTAGTCGACCGTGCTTCTCTGCATCTAAACTAGGTGATAAGATAATACCAATGGCACAGTACACGGCAATTCAGGCGGGAGCCATGCCTGCTTGAGAATAGCTCTGTGGTGTCCTTCTCAAGGTCGAGCAGTCAGTCATTCATGGCTGGCCACAGGCCTAGGGCGCAGGCCTTGCTGACTGAGGTAGCTGCACAGGGCCCGGCTAAGCCCCTACCCAAAGCCGCCCTGGGCCTCAGAAAATAGGAACAAATAATGGAAAAGGGGATTTTTTGTAGACAAAAAAAAAAAAAAAAAAAACAAGGTTAAAAAAAAAAAACTTGGCGAGTCAAAACAACAAGCCACAGGCACGGCTGCAAGTCTTGGCTCTGCCTCGCCTCGCTCTGCCTTGGCTCGCGTCTCCCTTTTCCCTTTTCTCTTTCTTTTCGCTTCCCCTTCTTCGTCAGCCCAAGCAAGGTCCAAGAACGCTCGCCCACCGCACCCTGCCGCCCTGCCAATTGTTCCCTCCGCGGGTGCTTTTCCTAGCATTTTCTCCTTCACCTGGTTTTCATTCTTCCCCGCGGTCCGGTCCAGTCAAGCCCAATTCAGGTCAGCCACTGCCCAGGTAGGTAATATACTTAGCCAACCAGCAGCCAGCCGGGCATCCTCTTCTTTGTCCTCAGACGCACCCGTCACCATCACCGTCACCGTTACCGTCACCGTCACCGTCACCGTCACCGTCACCTCAACCCTCTCCGCCTCGCCTCGCCTCGCCTCGCCTCGTCTCCCCGCCGTTGTTCTGCCCTTGTCCTCGTGCGCTGCGCTGCTCCTGCCCACCTGACAGTCAGTGCCTCTCAGCCCTTTTCGACGCTCTGCAGATCCTGCTAGGCGAGGTCGTTGCTTGCGTGGGAGAGGCCCGCCGCTGCGGCCCTTGGTTGAACCCGACACCAGCCTGTACCCACACGACCGACCGCCTCTGGCCCACTCGTCCACTTTCTGTCGTCAACCTTTCACTGACCTTCATCTCGCATCTTCAGTCAACCGCGCACCGTCCTTCGCCACCAAGCCGCCGAGCAGGATACGCTACGCACGCGACGGTTCAGAGCCAAAAGTCAGAGCACTGCCGACACGCTCCAACGCCACTTACCCCACTTCGTCTCTATTCCTCGCGTCCTGGGCTTTGCTGGTCCTGCCTTCACCCTGTCCACGCAGGTATCTGTTCCCGCCGACCAGCTGCGCTTCTCGACAAGCCAAGCCTGACCTAGGAAATCAAAGACAGTTTATCCGACCGAAATCCCTTCCCAACCGCTCGAAAACCAGCCGGACAGTGCCGATCCGAAACCGTTCTTGCCCCATCCACCCATTCTGCATCACGATCACCTGTGGCTTTAACTAGTCATGGCCAGTCCCTTGCAGTTTGCCTACAGGACCCAGAAGGCTATCGGCGTCTTTGACGCCGCGCCTGTCTATGCCCCTCTCCCTGGGTTTGTCAAGCCGGAAGGGAACCTACGCTGCTGTACATACTCTCCTTGCGGCCGATACTTCGCCTGGGCCTCTAACGAGGGCATCAGCGTTGTTGATGCCTCCACTGGCCAGGTCTTGGCCTCCCTCCCCTTGACCGCCGTCTATGAGCTGGGCTTCTCCCCCAGGGGCACATTCATCGCCACCTGGGAGCGGCCCTCCAAGGATGAGGCTGGCGATGCCACCAAGAACCTCAAGATCTGGCGCACCATCGAGCCCGCCACCGAGGACGCGGCTAAGCAGCCGCTGGGCCAGTTTGTACAAAAGTCCCAAAATGGCTGGAACTTACAGTACACAGCCGATGAGCAGTATTGCGCCCGCCTCGTCACTAACGAGGTCCAGTTCTATGACAGCAACGACCTCAAGACTGTCTGGAACAAGTTAAGGGTCGAGGGTGTCTCAGACTTCGCTCTCGCTCCGGGGTCCACCCACAACCTGGCAGTCTTTGTGCCGGAGAGGAAGGTAAGCGAGCCGCCGTCGCCGCCGCTCCCATTCAAAACCCAGTTCACAGTCGCTTCCTGTGGTCATCCGTAATTTGGTAGTGTCACGTATCTTGGCTGACTCGTTATCCTCAACAGGGCCAACCCGCCGCTGTCAAGGTGTTCAATGTGCCCCAGTTTGCGAGTCCCATCTCTCAAAAGACTTTCTTCAAGGGTGACAAGGTTCAGCTCAAGTGGAACCAGCAGGGCTCCAGCTTGATCGTGCTGGCCCAGACGGACGTGGACAAGTCGAACAAGAGCTACTACGGAGAGACCACCATGTACCTGCTGAGTGCAAACGGCGCCTTCGATGCTCGCGTCACCTTGGATAAGGAGGGCCCGATCCACGATGTATCTTGGTCTCCCAATGGCAGGGAGTTCGGCGTCATCTACGGCTATATGCCCGCCAAGACCACCATTTTCAACCACCGAGGCGTTGCCACCCATTCATTCCCTATGGGCCCTCGAAACACAATCATCTTTTCGCCCACCGGTCGTTTCGTCTTGGTTGCCGGATTTGGTAACCTGGCCGGTCAGATCGACGTGTACGACCTTGAAAAGGACCACCGCAAGGTCTGCACCATCGAGAGCGGGAATCCCAGCGTGTGCCAGTGGAGTTCCGACAGCGTCTACATCATGACGGCAACGACCTCGCCGCGCCTGCGTGTCGACAACGGCGTGAAGCTTTGGCACGTTGGCGGAGCCATCATGTACACTGAGGAGATGGTTGAGCTGTACAATGTCATTTGGAGGCCCCTCCCGGCCGACCAGCTGCCCAAGAACATAGACCCTCTCAACCCCGTTCCAACACCGCACGAGTCCGCAGTTGCTTATCTCGGCAAGGTCAAGACACCATCCAAGCCTGTTGGTGCCTACCGGCCACCTGGTGCACGGGGCTCTTCTACGCCGCTGCATTTCAAACGCGAGGACGAGGGTGGCGCTGCACACGTGATGGGCAATGGCGCTCCACCCGCCAGCTTGAACGGGTTCGGGCGAGCTCGCCGCCAGGTCCCTGGCGCCGAATTCGCTGAACAGAACCAGGCCCCGGGCATAGCACATACTCGCCCGTCCATTCCCGGCGCCGAGGTTCTTGGGGGCGATGAAAACCTGTCCAAGACGGCTCTGAAGAACAAGAAAAAGCGCGGAAACAAGAAGGCCAAAGACACCGAAGGAAAGCCTGCAGGTGGCAACGATGGTGGGTTGGCACCACCGTCACAGGATTACGGCAGTGGCTCCGGAGGTGATTCCCGGAGGAGCGATCGCCGTGGAGCTCAACACCATGGCAACTCGCGGAGCCGTTCCCGTCACCCCCAGAACGGCCAAGGACGTAGCCGTAGCAACACGCAACGGAATAACGAACACGGTCGCAGCAACGGGCCACGAGACCAGACCCCAGCCGGCAGAGACCAGCCGCAAGAGGCGACCGAACAAGCCCCCGCACATGGAAATGACTCTGGTGCGAACCAGGCCCAGAACCCCAACGCAAAGAAGATGAGGGGCCTGCAAAAGAAGATCCGGGCGATCGAGGACCTCGAGATGCGTCTGGCTGGGGGTGAGAAGTTGGAGGATACGCAGATGAAGAAAATTGGGACCAAGGTGTCCGTTCTCAAGGAGCTGGAGGCATTGGAAAAGGAGTCGTTATGAGGGGCTCGCCACTGTTGCGATGGGTAGGCGGACAGGCACCCTGCTGCTCGCTCCATCACAAGGTGCGCTCTACTGCGCCCCTCCCCCGGCGGCGGCGGCCGTCTGCCCCGTCGACCAAAAACATGCAATCCCAGCACGATCCAGGACAGCAGTAGAAAATAGAAGGCAGGTGATCCACGAGCTTGCAGAGACACTCGTGTTCTGTGCGAGCCGGGAGACCAGCCACCTTTTGGACAGACCAGACCACCTAGAAAATCGCATCAGCAGAGCAACGGAGGGTATAGAAGGGCTAGAGCAGAAACGCTTAGCTTTAAATTCCAACGGATAAAATGATACAGAAAAAAGAATGTAGCAATCAGTCCTGTCGTTGTCTTGGCACCTGCGCCTGGACCTGGGGCAGGAGATCCGGCTTTTGGCTCGCGAGAGGGGCCTGCAGGCCTTTGGGTAGTTTTCTTCTTCTTTTTTTTGGAGGGTGGGTGAGGGAGGCCGGGACCGAGGCAGGCTAGACGTGTTCTTCATTGTGCAGTAAAACTATCGTTCACCTTCCCATGCACGTCTCAATGACACAGCATCCAGGAATCTGCCCAGCCTGGTTCCACCGGAAAAGATGGGCGAATACTATGCCTGGAACCTACCGATACCGCCAAAGCGCAACGTGCGGACGGTCAAGTGATGTACACTTTGCTGGGCCAAAACGGTACATGTACTTGCAGCACTTGCATGCTTGATAGAACCCGCTGTTGAAACATGCACACAGTGAGAAAACATCATCTCATAAATGGGGCAAAGCCTCGAGTACTTAGCACCGGAAGTCATTGGGGAGCCGCTCCGGGTTGAGAATGATTCGAAGCTTCGGACCCGCATCTGCACAGTTGGCAGAGCAGTGGCCAGGACGGCACGCCGTGCGTCTCAATCTTGTCACCAAATGCCTGGGATTTAGCAAAATGATATAGCGTACAGTGCTTCTCACAGATACTCGATTAACGCCTCTTCCTATTCGTCTTTTTTGTGTGTAAGGGGGGGGGGTATGTAGTGCTGCGAATGTGAAGTCATATCCTTGCCCCCAGCCGTTGCCTATAATACACCATGTCATAATTTGGAGTGGGAAATTCATTCAACGACGATCGGGCTCGTCAGCTCCATCGTCGACCCCAGGCCAGGTACCTAGAGCGTCGCATCCGATGCCGAGCCGGTCCTCACGCATCCACGAAGCCCTTGACCTTGTTCAACCAGGCCATGTACTCCCGCTGCTCCTTCACATCCATGTAGTCAGGGACAAAGACGGCCAGGGTAGAGTTGATTCCGCGCTCGTCCAGGTAGCTCTCCATGAGGAGCTGCAGGTCCTCGTCCAGGGTGCCGAACGGAGGGCCGGGGTAGAGGTCGTGGCTCTTGTGCTGGGCCTCGGGGGTCGCGGCGTGCGCGAGGGCGGGGTCATCGTAGTAGTACATGCTCTCGACGATGATGCTAGCGTCCTGGGCAATGGCCTCGATGTTCAGGGCTCCCTTGCCGGGCTTCTCGACGACAATGTTGAGGCGGCACGTCACAGTGGGCTCGCTGTCAGGGTCGGCGTCGTCAATGTCCTCCTCGTTATCCTGGGAGCTGGCACCCTCCTCGTCGCCGAGCGCCGAGTCCTCGTCGAACATCTCGTTGTCCATATTGGAAATGTCAGCAATCGAGAAGGTCACGGTGATCCTGTGGTGCCCCGTTCGTCAGTACCGGCGCCAGACAGCCCTCGCGTGGGCGGAGGGGGTGCGGGGAGGCAAGCTTACTTCTCGTTCTTGTATGTGCGTGTGAGCACTACGTTTTGCGCGCCGGGGGTGTCCTGGATCTGGAACGGGCTGTTGTCGAGGAAGTCCTTGATGCTGACTGGTTGCGGCTCGTTATCCTTCATCTCGGCCTCGAACGAGATTTCGCTGCTCAGCTTGGCGCTCAGCTCACTGTCGACCCCAGAAGCAGCGCGTCGGAGTAGAGAGGTGGAAAAAGCAGAGACCTGCGGCCGCAGCGCTCTGCATTGATCGCGCAGAAGCGCACTGTGTCTGGCTGAGGCAGGTCTGGCGACCGAAGAGAGGCGTGCCACGGTCCTAGGCGCCGAGCGCCCCAGACTTCGTACTGAGAACATGTTGTGTGTGGTATGGAGAGAGGTTTATTGTGTTGGCGATGAAGAAAAGACTGAAGATGAGTAGGCCGTGCAGAAGGCGAGAGAAGGGGTGGAGGGGGCTTGGGTGACGAGGTAAATTTGCGTTGGAAGAGCCAGGTTGAGGGCCGAGGTGATCTTCTTCCGACTGGGAGGGAGCTTTTTTTTTCTCGATAAGGTACTTAGTACCTAGGTAGCTTATAAGCCGGCGATGACTAAGCGCGACAGAGGCAATCCGTAAATCGCCCCAGGCCTGCAAACCGAGAACTGGGTGTCCAGCAGATTCTATGGGCAATGGCGTGTTAGACACCGCCTAGTACACGCAAAGGTCATGAATTTCTATCGTTTTCTTTACGCGCGAAATGTTTCCCGCCTTTCTTGAGAGCATGCCTGTGAGCTGCCGCAAATTCCTGTCGGTGATGGTGGAGCTTTCGCCCCAACATCCTTGCCTTTCATACACACCTACCTGCTTGGACATGGGGCTCGTCTTATGATGGGTGTTCCCACAAACCCCAAACGCTACCGATCTGCCCCGGATCAATGCCGCAAGCCTCAGGAAACAGGGAATATTGAGGGTCCGCTCCATAAACTGGAAGAGAGGCAGGGAGTGGGATATATTGTGTGGCTGCATGCTGCTTCTGAACGAGGCCACCACATGCGTCATTACAAGTGGGACACACACATGTGCATGAATAGATGCAAATCGTGTTGTCAAAGCCTGGAAACCGCAGTGTTGTGAACAGGGTACGAACTTTTTTCACCATGAGTCAAGGGCTTTTCGTAAGACGTGCAAGCTGAAAGTTCCTGTTGGTTTGTGCTTCCTATTCAGGTTCCATCTTCCGATACGTGCGCCACACATCATAGATGATGCATACAAACAAATACTGTCCATTGGGTGGCCATAGCCGCAGAGAACTTGCTGGTCCAGACAATGCCCTGGTCTCGGGGTGGAGCATCTGGCTGGCAGCCCAGTACGTAGGTCCTCTAGTTAGAGTAGGACTGAGCCCGCTACACGTAACAATTGGAGGCCCCCTCCACCTAGTCCCCGTGTTCTGTCGTTGTGCCACGGGAGCCGAAGCTGTAAGGCTAGACGATAGTGAAAGGGAGACACGAGGGACAAGATTGATACCTTCGTGTGATGTTGCCTCGCGCGCAAAAGACCCCATTAGGTGCTGAGCGCCCGAAAGATACGCTGGTTCAGGGATTAGGATGTCCAATGTCATCTCAAACGATGATTTCGAGTTGGGCCTCCAGTCACCAGAAGCTTATGCAGCCAATGTTCACATGACCGCGGATTCCATTTAAGCAGCTCTTGGATCAATGGCGAATGAATGCTGGAAGTGGTACCGTATGGAACCGCGGACAGCCAAAGTGCGTAAGTCCTGTAGCCAAACGGCAGGCCGTGGCAAGTCCTGAGACATGGCGAGACGGCGCCCACAGTACAGCGGTTGCACGTGGGCGTGCTCTTCGCCTTTGGAAACAAATTCCTGCTGTTGTCCAGCGTTGAGATGAATCGTGATCAGCTCAGGTGCCCATTGGATCCCCTTGGGGAGAAGGGGGGGGGGGCGTTCCTGTACGCAGGCAGCATTGCAGACAGCAGGCCGCAGACCGCAGTCATCGCAGCCTGAATGATGTCTGCGTGCCGACGTGGAAACAGACTCCCAGAGGCTGAAGCCACTGCGTATAGTGAGTCCCCAATCATTTTCCGTAAGGGAGTGGCTGGTAAAGGGGAGGAGCCGCCAGACAGGGCCAGAACGCTGGAATCATCCTTCCTATGTGACATCGAAGGGACGAACACCGATAGACCAGAGATTGAGCCTCACTGGCTGCTGGGAGGGAAGCTGGAGGGTTTGACAGTGCCAGCCTCACTTATACGGACATATGACATGGCGGCCAGGAAAGCCCATGCCCCTTCCCATCTGTTGAGAAGATCGAGGTTGTTTTGCTTGGAAAGGTCCGGCAGAACTTGAATGACGTCGGTCAGCGGCCACGACGGTGACTGGATCCAAGGTGAAATGCAACCTACAGAAACCGTTCCGTTGCTCCTTGCGCAGGTTCTCGACCTTCAAGTTGAGCAGGTCCTCCTTGGCGCTCGCAGGCCTCCCCGGGCGGCGCGACTTCTTGAGTTCGTCGAGCTCGTGGTCATGCTGATGCACATACCTGTGTCGCGATCAGCGAGTGACCGCGAGGGACGATACGAGGCAATAGTCACTTACTGGTTGATGAGGTCCTGGATCTTGACCAGATCGAAAGGTTGGCTCTCATTGTCGCGAGCGGCCTTCTGGAAGAAAGTGATCCTGTGGACTGAAGGGCGGGGGGTTTTCGAGTGTCAGCCAGGAACGGTGAATGAGCAGGGCGGGGAAGGATGAGGCGCGTTGCAAACTTAGGGGTTGGTCGTGCTTCTTCCTGGCGGCAGCAAGCTTCTCGAGGCGCTCATCGCGGACTTGAGCCTTGTGAAGCTTCTTTGTGTCACGGGAGAACTCATGGAGAACGACGTTGCCATTTCGCTTCTTGGCGATCCGCTTGCGCGTCTTTTCCAGGGACTTTGGCATTGTGAGAAGCAGAAAGTGTTAGGCAGGAAGGGGGAGATGCCGGTCTGGTGATTGCAATGCTGGATGCCGTTGTGCGCTTTGTCACGACGTGCGCTTAGCAGGATGTCGATGATGTGGATGCTGATCCCAGAATGGTTGACATGTTGGTCAGGTATTATCCACGGGCTTTTTTAATTTTTTGCCAGTCGAACATTTGCCCCGCTAAATTGGAAGCAGGGGGTCACCATCGTTGAACTGGTACTGTGGTACTTCAATGCTGTGGAGTTAAGCCACTAACCAACCCCACACCGACAGCATCCTCTTCTTCACTATACGTACAACAACACATTAACATTTCACACCTTGGAACACTTACTTACTATGGTATATCCCTAGAACCCCCTTGGAAGCACTGGCCTGAGAGAGAAGATGTATGTATGCAAGTCCAATGGTGGTATCTACCTGCACCGCCGTACCCTCCGTCTTATTCTTCTCTAGCCTATCAGACGGCTTTGCGGGACTCGGCACGGGCTGCCCCAAGAGCAGGGCACACCGCTGCAGGCCCACCCCTCCACCCCTCCCCGCCCCACACCGACGCCCGTTGCTGGGACAGGTCGGAAGGTGGGAAGGTCTCGTACCAGAACCAGAACGCGACTGGCAGACGCGCCGGTCCTACCCAGTAGACTAGGTACGACATCGAACAATACCAGCTCCACCTACCTACCTGCCTGCCTACTTACCTTAGGTGCTTAAGGTAGATCTGATGTGCCTGGGCTACCTTTCCATCTCCTCTGCATGTTCTGTCCAGCGTTTGCCTCGTTCTCCTGCTCACTTGCACGCGCACTTGTGATCTGCGCCGCGCCAGGTGCAAGCAGCCCTTGGAAAGTAAACATCAACACAGTTCACCTAGATAGACTACACGACCTCGCTCCGACAGCGCCCTGCCGCAGGCTTCAAGCACACGACGACACCCGGCGGATGCCGTCGCGCACAAGATGGGCATCCAAGGTACACATCAGCCCGCTGTCCCTCTCCTTATTTATCATCTCATCCTCTCAATGCTCCCCTTCCCCTGGTCACTAAGATTGCGGCCTGCATTGCTAACCTCTGCCGAAAGGGCTCCTCCCCCTGCTGAAATCCATCCAGAAGCCCACCGAGCTGAAGAAGTATTCCGGAGAGGTCCTCGGGGTTGATGCTTACGGATGGCTCCACCGGGGCGCTGTTAGCTGTGCCATAGAGCTTGCCCAAGGAAAGCCCACCAGCAGGTGACTCGACTCCGCTCAGGCCCCTGCACAGTTTCTCTAGGACTGACCGTCTGACTGCCCGGTAGATATGTCGACTTTGCCATGCACCGCGTCAGGATGGTCAAACATTTCGGGGTCACCCCCTACCTGGTCTTTGACGGCGACTTTCTTCCCAGCAAGGCCCACACCGAGGAAGCCCGGGCCAAGCGCCGTGACGAGAGCCGCAAGGCCGGCCTTGAGCTCCTCAACGCTGGTAAGCCTTCGCAGGCTCAGTTCGAGTTCCAGAAGGCCATCGACGTTACCCCGGAAATGGCAAGGCACCTCATTGACGAGCTGAAAAAGGCCGGCGTGCCCTACCTGGTTGCTCCCTACGAGGCTGACTCCCAGCTCGTCTACCTGGAGCGCCACGGCTTCGTCAGTGGCATCATCTCCGAAGACTCTGATCTTCTGGTCTTCGGAGCCAGGCGCTTGCTCACCAAGATGGACCAGCATGGCCAATGCATCGAGATCAATCGGAGAGACTTCTGCGCCGTGCGCGAGATATCGCTCACGGGCTGGACAGACGACCAGTTCCGGCAGATGACCATTTTCAGCGGCTGTGACTACCTTGAGGGCATCAACAACATGGGTTTGAAGACAGCATACAGGATGATGCGCAAGTACAAGACGCCAGAGCGCGTCATCCGGATGCTGCAGTTTGACGGCAAATTTCGCGTCTCGGAGAACTATCTTGCCCGATACAAGCAAGCAGAGCTGACTTTCGTGTATCAGCGTGTCTTCTGTCCCAAGAAGGAGGATATCGTTCTGTTGACTGACCCACCGGCCGCATCAGCATTGGACATCGAAGAGATGCCATATATCGGCGCGAGAATCGGCCGGGATCTTGCAAAGGCGATAGCGCTCGGAGACGTAAACCCAATTTCCAAGCTGCCCATCGTCACTACACCACTGCCAGGGAACTGGAGGACGACGAGTGCCACAAGGACAACAGCTGTGACAGCCACAGCTGCACAGCGAAGTACGCAGTCTCTGGGTAAGCCTGTTGGCGCGTACTTCCAGGGTAACAGACGTGTCGCCATGGGAGAGATGGATCCCAACTGCTTCTCTGTCGATACCGACAGAGTGGCCGCCCTGACGCAGAATGGGCTGACGCCGCGTGTCTTTCCCCTGCCGAGGCCGTACACTGACGGGGCCAACCACTCTCCGACGGCTCGGACACACAATTCGATTCAACGCCGCCGAACGGAGCCGGTCTCTCGGACACTTTCTGAACTCGATTCATCCATGAGTATATCGGCTGGCCGACGTCGGACGGCCGGCCCAACAAGGCGTATCTCAATCACTGAAGGAAGACCACTGAAAAAGGCAAGGCTTTGCGAAGATGAGAAAGCAAGCGAGGGGGCGGGTCATTCGCCGCAAAGAAGCAAGTTCTTTCCATCTGTGCAACCAGACAAGCATCGTCAGACCTTTGATGATGCTAGCTCCTTGTCGGACGACTCAATCGAGGAGGCACTCGCAAGCTTGCCTGATCTAAGCGGGAAATGGAGCGAATGGAGAGTTTCGAGAGACCACAAGGAGTTGCGGATTTTCCAGGACGGAACTCCCACAGAGCCACCGGCCGTCCCGGAGTCTCATAGCGCCGGCGACGAGGACGCTTCCAGAGGCAGCCCGTGCAAGCCCCAAGAGATGTCTGACGGCATTGGAGATGACTCAGGTATCGAGGAGAATGCCAGCGATGAGCGGAAATCTGCCGAGTCCCTGCGCGGCCTAATAACAGACTTCTCGTGCACTCCCGGCCTGCCGAAGATTGCAAATAAGACGCAGGTGGCCTTCGGACTTCCCACGCCGGCATCAAGCGCCCAGGGCTCCGAGACGAAATCACTTGGCAGCTCGCGAGCGGAGAGCACCACGACCCTGACTCCTCTGCAACGCATCGGTGCGCAGGCTCTGCAGCGAGGCAAGGCCAAACACTCGCCTTTGCTCAAAGCAAGGCCATCTACTGGAACGTCCAGGAGGCGCCAGAGACTCATGGATGCCATGGATTCCTTGCCGCTCAATCCGGCTTTCGTGCCATTGCCCAAGGTCGATTTAGCAGAGGTTGAGGCACTGAACACAGCTGGCGGCAGCGAAGATCAGATTATACCGAATAGCGACGAGGAGAATGAGCCGCCGCTTGGACTCGACGAGGATTCCCACCATTCTAGCAGGCGACTGGATCTCTCGAGATTTGTGTACAGCTGAGACGATCCTGGTCGGCAGACGAGGAGCCCGAGAGTGGTTGATAATGGGAGAGGGAAATGGTCCATTGGCAGGGAGAAATGACGGACCGACGCCGGAAAGACAAGGGCGTTCAGGGAGCCATGAGTGCTCAAGCATATCATTGGGAGTTTGATGGGTATTTCTAGGCTTGAACCAGCACATGCAACAGTGTACGGCGTTGACGAGTTGAGGCTGGGAGTCATGGAGTCAACTGGACCGCTGGAAATGGCGCAAAGGACAAAGAAAACATGGGTTAGCCCTCACTGTATGCATGTACTTGCGACCCAGTAGAAAAAGGCAAAAAAGGGTTGTTTATATACTTAAAGTATGCAGTACGCCCAGTCCGCGCAATGCCGTGCGGAGCGCCTATCTCAACCCTGCCGCAAGATACCTACCTAGCCTAGGTACCTGCCTAGGTGCCTAGGTGGTATTCTACGTCGGTCTCGCTAAGATAAGCACATCAACGTCAGATAAGCTGTGCCAAGAGTCCGAATCCCCACCCAAAAAATATATTCCAACCACCATGCTTCGTGGGCAAGTACCCTTAAGACAGGGCGATACCAAGCAGAACAACCGGTCCAACGAGCTGCCGTTCCCTGCGATTGCCTCACGTCTAACCACATTGACTCTCAAGATGACGGACTCATCATTAAAGGTTCGGCAAGCTCACCACCGCCACCGCCTTCTCCCCCAAAAAGCTTCGGCCACCAAGGCGACTGACGTGCACATGTCCACAGGATCGTTTGCGCGACCATTCCGAGGCTTTTGACAGCCTGCTGTCACTGATACCGGCCAAGCTCTATTATGGGGAGGATACGAGTGTATGTGATCTCAATCCTATGATCTGCTCCGCCTCTACCAGGCCATGCCCTCGCCCCCCCCCTCCTCTTCCTGTTGTTTCAGCCAGCTCACGCATCACGCCGGCATCGCAGAATCAGTGGCAGAGAAAGAAGCAGACAAAAGAGCAAGCCAGGGCTGCCAAACGGAGCAAATTGGACCCCGACAGCGCGCTGAACCGAAATGCCAAGGAGGTTTTGGACGAGCGGGTCCGAAACAAGCGCAAGGCACAGGAGCTTGAGCCGAGCGAGGACGGAAGTGTCAACGATGAAGAAGAAGACGATTCCCAAGAGCTGCGACTGCGGGGTATCAGCAAGGAGGCGCCGGGAGAAGGCCTCAAGAAGCGGAAAGTGGTCGATGACGAGGCAGACGAGAAACCCAACACAGCTCAACCCATAGCAGACGACCAAGCAAAGACACAGAAGCTTTCAACGCGCCAGGAGAAGAAACTACTGAAGAAGCAGAACAAGGCAGAAAAGAGTGCGGAGAAGAAGAAAACAAAGGCGGCGAAAGCGATCGACAAGAGCGCCCCGATCAAGGACCACGATGGTGCGCCAGGAGACGAACGAGAGCCGACGACGCCGGCTGCGGTCAGACAGTCGAAGGAATCAGTGGAGGGAGATGAGACCAAACCGCAAAAGGCAATGCGGCCTATCGATGTGTCCGGCCTGGTGGATGAGGATGCAAATCACACCTCTTCGTCCCAAGCGTCCACACCTTCTTCTCCCACCTTCGACACGGCTGAACCCAGCGAGCCATCTGCTGAACCGGCAAGCACAACAACGTCCATAGCCAGCGAGAACGCACCGGGAGACAAGTCCAGAAAGATCAAAGTCCCGTCCGACACCACAGAGCTCCGCGCACGCCTGGCGGCCAAGATCGCGGCCCTGCGCGCGGCCCGCAAGGCAGACGGGCCAGACGGCACGCCGATCCGGACACGGGAGGAGCTCATCGAGTCGCGACGCAAGAAGCTCGCCGAGCGCAAGGCCCACAAAAAGGAGCTTCGCCAGAAGGCCAAGGAGGCCGAGGACAAGAAGCGTGAGGAGGCGCTGGCCAGCGCGCGGAACTCGCCCATGCTCGGCTTCGGCTCCGGCTCCCCGGAGCATGAGAATTTCTCGTTTGGCCGGGTAGCTTTCGCCGACGGCACGCAAATGTCTCACGACCTGAGCTACACCAAGGACAAGAACGGAAGAAAGAAGGGCCCGATGGACCCCAAGGGCGCGCTTGCGAAGGTGGAAGCTCAGAAGAAGCGCCTGGCAGGCCTGGATGACGCCAAGCGAAAAGAAGTCCTGGAGAAGGAGACGTGGCTCGCGGCCAGGAGGAAGGCCGAGGGCGAGAAGGTCCACAATGACGAGTCTCTGCTCAAGAAGGCCGTCAAGCGCAAGGAAAAAGCCAAGAAGAAGAGCGAGAAGGAGTGGAGTGATCGTGTACAGGGCGTGCAGAAGGCTCAGAAACAGCGCCAGCAGAAGCGCGAGGAAAACATCCGCAAGCGCAAGGAGACCAAGCAGGCCGGCAAGGGGGGCAAGAAGAAGGGTGGCGGCAAGCCGTCGGCCAAGAAGAGTCGTCCCGGCTTCGAGGGCAGCGGGTTTGGCAGGAGGAAGTGAACAAGTGAAAGGACAGAGGTCAGAAGGGACACCGGGGCCGGGGAAAGCGACCCGAGGCTAGGGTGGCTCTCATGAGAAGCCGGTAGATACACCGGCGAGAGTAGCTTCGGAGAAGGAACTGTACATAATTCGGCCCTACCACCACGGCGTCATACCAGCCGCCGTCAGCATAGCTATGGGAAGGTGATAGTTGGGCGTCGGCGTCAGTCAGGAATGGGATACACATCGTCACGAGAGTTTCTAATGTCAATTGCCCAGTTGCAGGCGAGTGCCGGCCGGCAGGGTTTCGGATGAAGTAAGTAACTTGAAAATTATGCCAGTGTTTTGAGAAAATATTGCCTGCAGAAACTCCTGGTTCTTGTCCACCCGCTAAGCGCTAAGCGGGAGAAATCCGGTTTTGGTGTTTTGGTGGTCATAACGACAATGCCATTCTCGTTCGTTGTACGTCCCTAGAGCCTCCCTTTACCGGTTGTTCATCCAGGTCCCCCATGCCGCTGAGTCGAGAGAACGCCGGCAGTTCACATGAACAACACCCGTCCGCGCAGATCCGTCCTCCTGCCATCTCTCCTGGAGGTCTTGAGTGCTCCGCCGAGTCTCTCCCGGGTGCCAGCCCAGTCGCACCGACGCCTCTGAATCGTCGGGGCTTGGTGGCTTTCGTCGCTGTTGTAGTCAGAGCAAGACTGTTATTATGGGTTGTACTGATATATTGTGCCCGTAGAGCCTCGCCGGTTACAGCAGGGAGTCGAGGCGGGTGAAGACGTTGAGGCAGGCAGCCACAACCTCGAGTTGCAGCTCCTTGTCTTTGGCCTTGTTGACCTCCTGGGAGCTTGTCAGCACTCGTCTCTGCCGCGAACCAAAGGAAATGGGGAAACCAGCCTCGGAGATGACTTGTGGCAAGTTGGCGCCGATGCCGTTCCCAGTGGCCTTCTTTCCGAATGGAAATTGGCTGTATTCGGCCAGCAGCTCATCCGTCTGGGCAAAGGCGCGCTCCCTAGCCTCGTGGCCCAAGGTAGACAGCGCATTCTCGAGGACATTAGCCGCATAGGCCGCGCATACCATTGCGATTGTTCGCGTGTACCGGAACTCGAGATTTTCAGGGAGCCACTGTGTCGCCGGAAGGACGACTGTCCTCTGGGTGAGAACGTTCCTCACGCGCCGCCGAATCTCTTCCTTGGCGCCGCCGTCGGCAACCGGGTGCGTTGCCATGTCGAAGAGTAGGAAGTTGCGCTTCTCGGTGCGCAAGATTCCCTTGTCGACAAGGCCTTTCGCCAGCCGCTCACGTACTTGCTTCAGCTGGTAGCCGATCTTCATCAGATTCCACGTCTCGCCTGCAACAATCGATACACACAAGTTAGCGGCCCGATATCAAGAGTGGAAGGCCAGACTGGGCCTCTGGCCCTGGGACTAAGCCCCATGCCCCATGCCCCGTGGCTTACGCACCGCTCATCAGGTCGATCCACGAGCTGACGCTCATCTTCTCGCTCGCCTTCATCATCTTGAGGGCCTCGTCGAGGAGCACCTCTCCGGTCAATGTGTCGTCGACGACCTCAATGACACGGTCTGGCAGGGGGAAGCGCCTCCTCGAGGGGTCCTTCTGCATGCTGATCCTGCCGCGAAGGGCAAGCTCGAGGACGATACAGCCTCGAAGGGCGTAGGATATGTTGTCGTTCCAAAAAGAGAGGTACCCCTGGCCGCCCAAGACATTAGCAACGTGGCAGCCGCGGACGCAGAGGCCGAGGCAGATGCGGCGCGGGCGCATATCGCCGCCCGGGGGAGGGGGGTGTTGAGGGAGGCCGGGCCCCATTGCGCCAGTATTTCCATTTGGACGGGAGGGACGAGAACGAACCTGTTTGTCCTTGAGCCCCAACAGAAGAACCTCCTCCATCAGGGTCAACTTTGGCTGCTTGCTACGCTCTGTGCTCTCGCTGATGTCTCTTGGGTCGAAGGCGATCTTGTGGCCGTTTTCGTTGCTCTCGTAGCTCGTCTCGGGGGTGTTGTCGAAGTTGCTGGAGGAGTTGTTCCGTTGAATGCCACCATTGCTGCTCTCGCCGTCGGCGGTGAAGCCGCCGCCACCGCCCCTGCGCCTGGTCAATCCCGAAGATGATGACATTGCGGCGTGGGCGTGGATAGTATGCGCGTGTTGGGCGGGTAGGTTAGGGCCAGAAATCGTCAGCGGGAATGACTCGGTCACGAATGGTCCGGGCGGGTTGGCGAGTGGGCAAGCTCGGGGCGTGGACGACGTGTTGGGCTCGGTGACTGGGCCGAGCTGCGGAAGGCGTCGCGATCGGGGGTGGTGAGGCTGAAGCGGGACAAGGGGACCACGGCAGGCCGTGACGGGATGGCAGTCCAGGTAGGCAGCGGAGGGCTAGAGTGTCTAATCCCTCCAAGGACAAGGGCGCCGTGGTGGCTGCTTGGGACAAGGTCCGGCACGGTGATGAATTGCACGATGAGGGTTTGGACGAGGAAAATGGAGGTGGCCCGTATTTCGCAGAGCGGCCCCACGGGGGAGATTGGCTTGCAGAGAGATAAGGTAGGTAGGTACTGAGTGGTAGGTGGTGTTGTCGCCGTAGTGCTTGTGACAGATCCACGGGTGAGGGCCTGGAGGAGTTGTTGAGCATCAAGTGGATGAGACCAGGTCGGTTGACATACCTGCTGAGAGGGGACAGCGACAGCCTCGAGGGAAGGGAGGTTCGCTTCGCGCTTCACACAAGGAGGTCTCAAGCCCGAGAGGAAAGGGAGTGCATGTGTGTGAGTGCTGTGTGTGTGTTGGTCGTGTGCTCCGACTCCCCTGTGGCTGCGCAGTCTGGTGCTGCTGTTCTATAATCTATCTAGGTACGCTCCAGTGGCCTGACTACCTGTCAAGGCTGTCTAAGGGCAGGTTACTATGCTGTGTGCTGTTCTCTTCTGCCAGGCAGGCAGGCAGGGTGGCAGGCAGGCAGACGAGCTGTGCTGCAGCCCACCTTACTCTCACTGCGAGGGGAAAAGGCTGAGTGAGGTACCTTTAGGTACTTAGGTAGGTAGGACTCAGTCTACTTATTCCTACCTAGCCTCCAGTGGGGCAACCTTTCTCGCGACAGCTTCCTCAGCACAACACCCCGGCCACTCACAATCCAAAGGATGCTTCAGTTTTCCCCTGCAGTGCCTGTCCAGACATTACTCGAACCAGCAATCCCGCCGCCCGGAGCAGGTGCCAGCCCACCTTTGTTCCTCTTCTGCCCCTGATACCCGCGCCGTCCTTTAGTCGCCCTTCCCATTCTTCACAACAGTGAAACCAACCATCCCACCCCACGGCTTTGTCATTCGGACTGGCTGGGAGTTTGCAGACTCCCTAATATCTTGGCCCAAAATCTAGCCCCCCCCCCGTTTCGAACGTCACTGTCCAGACCGTATCGCCCGGCCCCGTGTCGACTTTGCCAAGATGGGCTCCGGAACGGCCTACGACGAGGTTGAGTCGCGCTCCGTAAAACATCGGGTCGACGAGGCTGATGACCGGGAAAGAGACTATGAACGCCCTAGGAAGCGTAGCCACCGGGATCACGGCTCGCCAGAACGCCCCGCTGGGCGCGACAGGTCGACACAGAGACATTCCGACCACCACCACCACCACCACAGGAGGCGGTCCAGGAGCCCCCGGTCCACCAGGCGGAGGCCCGGCGAACAAGGTGGTAATAGCAGGCGGTCGCGGCGGGACTCGGGGTCGCCCGAAGACAAAGAATCACGCAGACACCGGCGGAGACGTTCCCGCTCTGATGGAGCTGAAACTGGCAGCGAGCCCCGGCACAACGGGGCCAGCAGTGGCCGCCACCCGAGGGCGGACGAGGGCGGCCGTGACAGCAGCCAGCCAGCTGCCAGGCGACCTGGCCCTCTGCCGTCGCAAGCTGACTCGTTCGCCGTCAGCAGCGGCCAAGAACCCGAGAAGCCCAAGGAGAAGCCCAACTTTGCAAACACGGGTGCCCTCGCCGCAGCATCCAACTCGGTCACGCAGGCAGACGGGACGACCATCACGCTGAAGTATCACGAGCCACCCGAAGCAAAAAAGCCCCCGGCGCGGGATCAGTGGAAGCTCTTCGTGTTCAAGGGCAACGACGTCGTGGACACGATCGAGCTGGGGAGTCGGAGCTGTTGGCTCGTAGGGAGAGAGGCCACAGTCGTGGACCTGGCCGCCGAGCACCCCAGCATCTCGAAGCAGCACGCTGTCGTGCAGTTCCGGTACACGGAGAAGAGGAACGAGTTTGGCGACAAGATCGGGAGGGTCAAGCCATACTTGATCGATCTGGAGAGCGCAAACGGCACCGAGCTGAACGGTGATAAGGTGCCAGACCGGCGCTATGTCGAGTTGAGGCCCAAGGATGTGGTCAAGTTCGGCCTCAGCACCAGGGAGTATGTCATTATGCTTGCGAGAGACTGATGGGTTGCTACCATGGCCTACGCAAGTACCCCTGCCCAACGCCATGGTGGCAACCCAACCCAGTGGCACAGATGTTGTACCACGCCTGCCATGTGCGAGATGTTGCCTTGCCGGCGTCGTCCTGCACACGTGGGGTACCAGCCGTGGCACCGCAAGCCGAGGCTGGACTATTTGCAAAGCAACGGGAAACACTGACTTGCTCGGTTCTGGTTGCCCTGGTGGTGCCCCTGTGCCCCTGTGCCCCTAGCCTTATGCTCCCTCGCCGCCGTCCCTCGCACAAGCCTCTTCAGGCGGGCTTGAATGAGCACCTGGACATGGGCAAGTAGACAGCATCAAGACTCCGTTGTACGACGTGCGCTTCATAGCTCCGCGTATCACACGGGCTGCCTCTCTTCCGCCTGTGACATGGTCTCGTCCTCGGGAGGCAAGATGAACAAGCCGTGGCCCCGTGACAGGCAACCCAGGCAAACTTGGGCATTGCCCTATAGCGGGGCGAAATCCGATGGCGTCACATTGCTCGACAAGAGGAGGTTTGGTACTCCCGAGTCATACATCATCAAGTGCACACTCCATGGTAGTCAGTCTGGCGCATATTGGGGAGGGGTGTCACCAATTTATATCACTCCAGGAAGCCAACGACAGAGGGAAAAGGTGCATGATAGAGGAGCAAGCTGTGTTGACCGTTCAGCCGTTGCGCCACCACAACCACACCAGGTGGCCCCTCCCGCTGTAACCAACCGCCGTGATGGACGGTAATCACGGGACGGAGCCTGACCCTTTGTTCCTACCCACCATCAACCAGCATTCTGAAAGGATGATCGTGCTTTTGATCTGCTGAGCCCCGGGCACCCACCTGCCACTGGTGATCCGATCCAATCTGTCCAGCATGGAAGCCAGTTGGTGTAGGCCCCCAATGCATTAGCCTCTTTGGTATCTGGGGAACGGCTGACGGCCGGGAGCAGGGATACTGAGGGCCGTTGACAGCAGCACGTGAATCTGTGGGCGTCGTGAACTGCTCCTACTTCCCCCTCCCCCTCCCCCTCCACACCAGCATCGTGGTGATGGTGGTGGTGGCAGCGGTGGTGGTGCTGCTGTTGCTACCCCCCCCCCCCCCGGCAGTGAGTGTGGATGGGGACATGGACCCCCTGAACGGCTGCGTCCTGCCCACTTTCTGTCAGCCTGTGTATCCAGCCAGACATGAGGCCCGGGCACGCACAACCAGTCTTGGGGTTTTTGCCCTGGTTCCTAAGCTATCATGGCCTTCCCTCTCTGTTCCCTTGTCACAAGCTCTACTTGATCTACCATCATGCAGTTCTCTTACTGGCAGGCTGCCGGCTGTGCTCTAGCTTGGCAAGCACTGCCCATTACTTTTCTTGCAGGACAAGCCCTCCCCTCACTCTTTGATGCCCTCCCTATATGACAAGGTTGTCATGGAAGGTAGGAGAGCTTGAAGGCACAACTCCCATTGCAAATATATAAATTCTTACATCTGGATCATGAGGTTGCACACCGGCGTGCCGTGGTGTTTCTTTCTCTCATTTGGCAGCCTGCCCGTAATCTCAAGTACCTCACAGCCTGTCCAGACCCCTGCAGTCACACCCTGCAGTCATGCCAGGCAGATGCTATGATCTGATCTATCTTGGGCCGTCACCCCTGGCCCGGTTCCCGGCTGGGTGTCTACCTTCGGCTGGTATGCTCCCACATGCGCCTCTCCCGTGGGCGCGTGGCTTCACTGTCTCAGACTCTTGACGGCGCTGGAGCTCCTGAGCTGGTGATCACATGGGCAGCTGGGCACATCAACCCCCGTCAGCCATTATAACCGCCAGCCTTCCCAATCTGCCTAGTCTTTGTACCTGAAAGCACTCTTACTTGGTGCCAAGGGCCGCCCCTTTTCAATGACGGGGAAGTTCTTGTGCGTGTCGTCTCCGTCTTGGTCCGGTCTACCATCGTCAAAAATTGCCAGCACACAGCACCGCGACAGATAAGCTCCCGCCCCTCGTGGCGGCCTCACACATCGCGGATATGGTGAGTCTTCCCCTTCACATATCAGGTTTTCTTTGCGTACTGCCCTTGGGCTTGGCTGGTAAGCTCGTGTGAAGTCTCGACACGAGTTGCTCTCTGCCTGCCCAGCCCGAATGATCATTCCGATTCCCAGGCTCGGGTTCGGGGCCGAGTCCCGCAGCAGCATGGCATATCTGTCGGGGCGGCCCGCCTGTACGCTGCCCGTGGTCTGTCTACTCGCCAGCAACGCCCCCCTTCCATTGCCGGCAGCTCCACGTCAGCACTTGACCCGGTCCCCATTCCTTCTCACTGCATCATCTCACCTGTTCCGTGGCTTCGGGTTCCTGACCTGGTACTCCGCAGGGGACCATTAACAGGAAGATCACCAGGTTCGACATCACTGCTGTGTACACTCATCCAAGTGCCAAAGTAGACATTGTCCTGGTCCATGGTCTCAACGGCGACCCACAAAGGACCTGGACGGCCAAGAGCCCGAATGGGAACGGAGCCTTTTGGCCTGTCGACCTCCTTCCCAAGTCCCTGGAGGCAGAAAACGCCCATGCAAACGTCCTGGTGTACGGGTACAATGCCGATGTCTCATCCAAGAAGCATGGCACTGGTCCCAGCAGCAACTACATCCACCAGCATGCCCAGACCCTGGTCACCTTCCTCACCACCTACAGGAAAAGCAAGAAGACAACGCGTAACCCCATCATATGGGTGGCCCACAGTTTGGGGGGCATCCTCGTGAAGCGGGCCCTGGAACATTCAGACAGCGTGCGTGTCGCCGACCATGAGGACTACCGCTCCATCTACGTGTCGACATACGGTATCATTTTTCTGGGCACGCCGCATGATGGCTCCGAACTCGCCTCCTGGGGCTCAGCCCTGCAGGGCATGGCCGGTCATGTCCCGAGGAAGTTCTTCGATAGCGAGCCCGTTCTGATCGAGACCCTGAGAAAAGACAATGAGACCCTGGATAACATCAACATCAACTTCCTCAACATCTATCAGAGATTCAAGATCCACATGGTCCATGAGAACCAGAAGACCGACCTGAAGGGGACCAAGTCGCTTATTGTAGACGCCAAGTCTGCGGCGCCTCGCCTACCAGGCGTCACCTCTTATGGCGTCGAAGCAGATGTGAGTAATTGCCGAACTCTAGATGGTCGAAGGTCCTTCAGGCCATGGCGCTTCTTCTTGGGCCCTGTCGTAGCTACCTCCCAAGGTGGAAGCCGTGGCGGTCTCACTGATCACTCTACTGACCTTGGTTCCAGCACTCGACCATGTGTAAATTCGCCGGGTTCGATGCTCCTGGATATCGCACAATCTCCACCGCCATTGCGGAATGGGTCCAGGCGGCACCTGATGTCACAGACGTTCGCTGGAGCGTCGAGGACGACGGCCGCCGAGTTCGGGCACAACTAGAGATGAACGAACGAGCTAGACCTTTCGTAAGCAACCCAAACTCGTGTCAAGCACATATTTATGTGTACAGCTATGGCTTGCGTCTTTGGGCGTTCGAGGAAGGGACGAGCACAGTGGCTTCAACTGGCAGGTCTGTGTCTACATAGACACTGGCTGACTTCTATCTATAGCTCGCACAGTCTGAGGGCTCCTCACAAGTGGTTGGTATGTTTCAGGTGTCAGAGACCCCATTGTTTTCTTCGCCTAGCAGTGGTGCCGCCCCGTTCAGCATTGAGCCGACCGAGTCGCACGACGCGGAGCTGCCAGGTGGTCGAGGTGACCGCTAATAGCCCCCGGGGTATATGGGCTGATATTTCTGTCTATAGATCAACAAAATGAGACTACTTCAAGCTTGCCGGCTCCACAGGAGCCAGCTGCTCCTCCTTCCCCGTTGCCCCTACTAGCCCAGCCAGCACAACCCGAGCCAGTCACACAAAGCTCGCAGAAGCAGAACGCTTCTCCGGAGGCCCTGTTCATCCACCCCGAGGCATTTCGCCCCAACTCCTATTTCGTTGGCCGGAAAGAGGAGCTTGACGAACTACACAAGATGCTTCAAGATAAGCGGCGGAGGTCGGAAGGAACATCCACTGTTCTAATCTCCTGCCTCCCAGGAGGCGGGAAAACACACATGGCCAGGCAATACGTGTTCGCACATAAAACAGACTACCCCGGAGGAATATTCTGGCTGCGTGCAACATCGGTCCAGGAGCTAGAGGGCGAGTTCTGGCGCGTTGCGAGGACCGCAGCCCTCAAGGATCTCATGGACAGGAAGAACTGCGACGAGCTAAGAGACACCACCAAGATCATAGACATTGTTAGAGAGTGGTTCAATGGGTTTGGAGAATGGCTCATGGTACTGGATGGGATCATGTTTGATTCGCCAGGCATCGAACGCTTCGTCCCGGATGCGGCCAATTCTAGCATCATATTGACATCGACGGACCCAGCAGCCACCGGCAATCACCACTTTAACAACCCTCAACTCTTGCCACTACCGCTCCTCCCCGCGCAGGAGGCGCAGGAGCTGTTACTGCTGGAGACAGAGAAACGCAGGCCGTGGAATCAGGAAGACCTCAGCCAAGCAACCGAACTAGTCCAGATCTTGGGGCGGCTTCCCCTGATGATTCACTTTATTGCCCAACAACTAAAGGCTAATCAAGAGCCACTGGCCACCTTCCTCAAGAGATACCGCAACAGGCCCAAGGTGGGAAAAGTACCGGCCTACGAATACGTGCTGGACCAGCTCCAGTCGAGGGGAGCCACCGCGGCTCTGAATGTCATGTCCATCCTGGTTTTCTTTGACCAGAACATACCAGTGGAGATGGTGGCGCTAGGTAAGTCACAACCACGCAATCGTCTCGTTTTCCTACACCTTGCCTCATCCCAAACTCCTCGCCACGTGCTGGATACTGCGTCAAGGGGGTAAACGAGGTTTATCCAGGTGCTATCCAGCCGACCGTCATGCACGAGGCCCCATGATCGGGCTTGGGGTGAGACATAGACACATCGGATCCTTGCGAGCGGGTTACTGTGAGTAGGCTGACTGAAGATACTACAGGCCTTCATGCCCTCGGCAAGGAAATACCATACAAGACGCGTGACGCATCGACTCACGGCAAGGGAAGCCTGAGCAACACTCTGAGAGTACTGATAGCCTTCGCCCTTGTTGAAAGAACAGAGACACAGGATGTGTCACCGACCAGCTCGAGGAGCTCAAGGCAAAGCTTTCCCATTCATTCGGAGAGCTTGGACACGTTGCGGATACACAGTGTGATCCAGCGGTACTTCATCGAGTCGCTCACAGGAAAAGGTCAGCACGTGTACTGGCTTGAGCGAACTGTCGAGGTTTTCTTGAAATCCTATGGGGAGGCAGACCGGCGCATATCAGAGCTGCCCAAAGTGGGCCTCCCAGACGACTACAGGAGATTCTATATCCACGGCAAGAAGCTTGTCGAGCACCTCAAAAGATATGAGCGAAGGCACTCTGAGCTGCAGCCGCCCAGGGAGGCTCTTGAGGCGAAACTGGAGGAAATCCATGACAAGGTTCACGAGTTATCGAGCAAGATACAGGCCATCATCGTCGATCAATCCAATGAAATAGCACAGACGTCGATTTTCGAGAGGACTAACAGCCTATCGGAGTCGGACTCGGCCACATCCAGCTCCCAAAGCCAGAGCCAGCAGGACAGCTGGGCTCAGATGGATGAAGACGACCCTCGGATGTACCACTCTCCGGTAGCATTTGCGCCTGGTCAGAAGTACGACGCGTATGGGCTGCCATTCCCATACCCGGACGGGAGCACCATCCCGGCAGAGCCCTACAAATATGAAGATGAACACGAGCGCACACCGCAGATCACGCCAAAGGTCGGCCACGTCTCGCCCGACCCCGACCAAATTGGCTGGACCACAGCTGTGCCTGTACATCACAGCAGCCAAAGGCCCAGGACTGATTCGCTGATCAACCAGAAGGGTCACCACAAGAGCGAATCGGAGATCGGCCTCACCCATGATTTCGCCACGTCACCGTTCTTCCACACCTCATCGCCGCGCGGGGGGTCTAGGTCATCCAGCAAGGGGCGGTTGAGCGTGCGCAGCGAAGCTGAGTTGGCACTTCAAACAGTGCGGAAGGTCTCGCCTCCGAACCCTCGTGGCGGCCGAGTGATTCAGGACAAAGGGAGGAGCCTGAGCTCCGGCACGACCACCAGGCCGCGGGATATCATGACCCGCGGAGAGAATAATTATGCCAGGGTTGCTTCCAGTCTCACGCCATCGGACAAGCCATCAGCGGCCGAGTTCTACCGTGGATCTGGCGGGAAGCCCCTGTCCGGGTCACCCTGGACTGCCGAGACCGTCAAAAGATTTACGGAGAGCTTCAGGCCAACTGGCAGGAAGTCATCAACTGAGAGCTCACACAGCAGGACGGCACCAACCCCTGGGAGTGCCTACACCTCGCCCGGAGGAGAGGAAGCAGCAACGATGCCCCCTTTGCCGCAGGTGACAGGCACGCGGACTGCTAGGTCCAGTCCCGGCGGGGTCTCCCCATTCTACCCTCCGGGGCTGCCAGTTGAGAGCATGACCACGGGTCCTCGCCGCAACCTCCCACCGGACTTTCATCAGTGGGACACCAATTCTTATACTCCTGGCCTAGGACGCCTCGACGCTTTGAACCTCACACGTGGGCAGCAGGGACCCGACCAGGAGGAGCCTGCCTCAGTGCCGTATCCATTCCCGCCGAACATCTGGCTCCCCCCTCCGGAGGCTGTCTCAGCACCCATGTCGAGGAACTCAAGCCAGCAATCGAGCAACCAATCGTCAGCCGGCAGGAGACGCGGGGACAACCTCGCACTGGCGACCTCGGCCACGGCGCTCAGGGGCCGAAGGCACTCGAGCCCTCTGTCAAGCCCCATAGGCTCAGCACCACCGCTGAGCTCCCGCTTTCCGATGCGCGACCACAGCAGACCGCCCTCGGTAGTCACGGAGCCGAGCCCACGCCTTCGGCCGAGATCCGAGGTGCCCGACCTGCCCGCCGGCCAGGCCCGGGTCTACCTCCCCGAGCCCCTACCTCGGCCGAGGGTGGTGTCCAACACGCCCGGCGCTGGCGCTGGCTCTGGCGGAGGCGGGGCTGGCGGGGTCAACCCTCCAGTGCGCCCGAGGTGGTACAAACGGGCCTCCGGGCGGCTGCGCGGGCGAGCGCAGTCACAGAGCCCGAGCGCGGGCCTCCGGGTCTCGGGCGGCGCCAGCGTACGCAGCGCAGGGAGCCCGGATCCCGGGTCTTCTGGTGACGGAGGCGGCGGCGAAGGCATGGCCCGATCCGGATCTGGTGGGATCGTTGTTGGAGACATGAAAATCATTGGGTTTGGGGAGTTGCCTGTCAATATGGACCTCGCCAGGGACGGCGCGAGGGCGCCGCCAATGAGTAGGAGCAGTTCTGGTGGTGTTGGGCTGGGCATTATGCATGAAACGGAGTGATTGTGCATTTCGAAAGGGTCCTGGATATTCTGCAACCCATCGTCCTTGACAGCAGTATCTTGGTAACCAAGCTAGGGAATGTATGAGTGGATTACGAGTTTCAAAAGGCTGAGCGCATGCGGCTGACCCGTAGCCTGCCGACCGTTTGGGAATGGCCCCTGTGTGAGGGAGGTGTGCTGGATGTGCATGGTTGCCCAGCCGGATGAGGGGTCGGAAATGAGCTGCGTTCGTATGGGATGCAACGTGAAGAAGGTGACTGGGTCATGTCGTGAGAGGTGTACAAATATAACTACGTGTAACAACAACCAGGCTGTCTGTCACTTTGAAGCCAACCGGTTAGCTACTGATATCCACCAGTGAGCTTGTCTCATAATTCGTCTGTACTTTGGGAAGATGCTGGCATCATCGAGGAAGAATATGCCTGGGCCTAGTACAGCTACAGGCGCTTCCATCTCTTAACCGTGATTCTGCCCTGAAGGACCCGCGAGGCTGTCTGTCATGCGAGAGCGAAGTCTGCGATCTCTCCCATCTCCGTTTTCAGCTCTGCCCCTACCTTGTATGCCACCCGCCACCTCAACTTGATGGATTCGACCTTCTTGGTCTTGTCACCGGCATGCCAGACCTCGATAGACTGCGTTATGCCGCGGCTCTGTTTTGGCTCCAGCGACCGGCCCGTCTGAGGCTTAAGTTGGGACTCGAATCCCTAAATGGCCCTGGTCAGTCATATAGCCCAAAGATTGACTAAGCGGCGGGGCAGGAAAACTTACTTTTGTCACCGCCAGCTGGAAATGCAATTCGGACATTGGCTGCGCCATGTTGTTGCTAAACGCAAACAACAGGTTGATGCTGTTGGAGGAAGCCGTCGTCCGATTTGCGAGCATGTCGATCTTTAGGTTGGTGTTGTTGACCACAGCCCTGTGTTCGCGCGGCAGCGCCGGTGTTTCAGTGGGCAGAGCGGAAGCGAAGTTCCACTCGTCGTCGTCGTTGGCCTGTGATGCTGGTGCTGCTGGAGTGATTGCAGCAGCAGGCGCCGGGGTCGGAGTGGCAGGTTTCGACAAGCCAGTGCCAAAACTTGGAGATGAGAGGGCGGCAAAAGGGTCTGCAGCTTGCGCCGGGGCGGCAAACGCTGATTGCTGGTAGTTGGGGGGTTGCGGGGTGTTGTTCTTTGACGTTGATGGGGCCGAGTTGAAGGCATTAAATGACGAGAACGGATCTGGCGTGAACGTGGACGGCCCAGCTCCCTGAGAAGTGCTACTTTGTGTCACTGAGGAGAGCAATGCCGGTCCCGGAACACCTGTGGGGTCTTGTGAGTGACGAGTCTTGTGTGTGTGTGTGTGTGTGTGTGGCCGTGGATTTTGGACCATAGATGATGGACTTACTGCCGTTGTTCCCGAATCCCAGCGATATGCCACCAGTCTGGCCAAAGGTGCTGGCCCCGCCAGCATCACCACCGATAGACAGGCCCAGCAGATCATCCTCAAGAACCCCGGGCTGGGATTGGCTGGTTGTACTCGGACCTGCGGAACCGTTGCCCGAGGGCCCGTTCGCGCCTGGCTCGCCGTCGAAGTCAATGAGGTTGAGCTCCTGGGCCGCGCTCTTCACAGCGGCCTGTGAGGCGACATGCTCCCCGCGAGCAATCTTGGAGGCCCCCTCAAGGTCCCCCTTCTTCATCAGCTTGTACCTCTCCACCGTCCGGTGGATGCTGTCATTGATCTCGAATAGCCTCGCGACAGCCTCGTGATCATCGGATTCTTCCTCACACATCTTCTGGATCTTGGGCTGCGCGCTCTGCAGCGCAGACGCCAACTCCTCAAAGACGTCGCCGTCTGACATACTGTCGCCGGCCTTGAAGGCCTCTAGTCTTTCCTCGAGCAGCTTCGCCTTGGCCTGAATCTTGGAGACATCCTCGGCGGCTTTTGCGCGGTAGTCAACCTTGGACCGTGTGTCGTAGCCAGCCATGATCTTCATGAGCCGGTTCGCCTCCTGCAGGTCCTCGGGGGCGCCCCGCCGGATGAGCTCCTGGAGCTTGGCGGACTGGGCCTCACGCTCCTCCTCCTCCATCTCCTCGGCCGACTTGAGGTTCTGCAGGCGGCGGTGGGTCAGCTGGGGGTGGTGTGGGGTGTGGGGTGTGTGGGCGGCAGGCCACTCTACTCACATCGCTCGGGTTCAGGACGGCAGCATCGTCTCTCCTGACCTCCGGGAAGGTGTAGCCCTTGTAGCTCAGAAGCCTGTGCATGTCCCTGATGAATCCCATGTCCTCCTTGTAGCGGCTTGTCTCGCAGATGGTGCTGCGCCACTCCTCGATGGCCTCGAGGATCTTCATCTGGACCCTGCTGTAGCGCATGGGGGGCCGCTCGGGGAACCTGCGAACGAGCTCATTGAGGAACTCCTTGGTGCCGATCTGCAGGTGGAAGGGGTAGCCGCAGTTCTTGACGCAGATGTCGAGCAGGCTGAGGGCCAGCAGGGAGACGTTTGGATTGCGGTGGTTGATGTAGTTGACGATGGCGACAGCAGCCTCACGCGGGGCGGTGCCCTTCTTGGAGTTGATGAGGTCCGAGATCTCGAGATTGAGGGCGAGGTTGGGCTCGTAGTTCTCGGGGCTGCAGGCGGCCTGGATGAAGCGCTGGAGCTGCGAGGGGGCGTGGCCGCCGTATCCCCCCCACTGGTCTCGAGCAGCGGCCCTGGCGCTCGCCGCCTCCATAGCGGGTGGTGAGGTGAGAGCAGTAGCGCAGTGGCCTGCCTGACTGCTTGGTCGTGTGCTTTTCTTCCCAGCTGCCTGGTTGGCCTGGTCGTCCCGGCTCTGTGCGTGTCGGCGCGTTGCTGTCCTCTCGCCCCGGCTTGCTGCGGGTTGCTGATGCGGCGATGTTGGTGCGGCGATATGTGCAGGCAGGAGTCGTGGTGGGCGTGGATGACACTGGCTCTGCGGCTATGGCTCCGAAGGGGGGATGCACTCACAGCCGGGGGCTCCGAGGCCAGATCACATCGGCCGGTGCCGGTCGGGGAGGTGGTGCTGGACTTGAGGTGATGTGCTGCTGTTGAAGCCTCGTGGCACTAGGTGCTTGCTGGTGCTCCTGTCTCGCGGGTGCGCTGAGGGGAGAGAGCTGGGGAGGGCCAACGGCTGAGTCTCCCTGGCCCGTCAGCCAGAACTGTGGGGGGGGGCGAGGGGGGTGGGGGATGGTGTACATAGTATATGCACCTAGATTCTGCCGTTAGAAAGCATAGAGGAAAAGTAGAAGTACATGTGGGGTTGGACCTCCCCGCCAAATAAACGTGTACTATGTACTATGTAGCTCTGGGCAGCGGCCACCACTAGCCCGATTGATCCAGGTATGCCGAGCAATCGCCCCTCCAAAAAGATGCCCGCCGTCCGAAAACCACCGCCATTACGCAGTATACAGAGCAGCACAAACACTTACCTACTGGTATCTAGGTACCGACACGCTTGACGAACCCCTTCGTCCCGCCCATCATCCACGGCTCATTCACACACTCACCAGCTACTATGGTCCGCCATAAGAAAGACCCCCGAAGCAAGAAAACATTCACAGTCCACCCCAAGCGCGGCGGCGGTGGCAACGTCCACCATGGTGACCAAAGGGACGACGACAACGACCCCACCGCGACTCGCGGTTCACGCCCACCCTTCAAGGCCGCCTGCTGGGATCTGGGCCACTGCGACCCTAAGCGCTGCAGCGGAAAACGCCTCATGAAAGTCGGCCTCATGCGCGCCCTCCACCTCGGCCAGCGCTTCAACGGTGTCATCATCACCCCAAACGGCAAGCACGTCGTGTCGCCCGCCGACAAGGAGCTCCTCGACACCTACGGCGCCGCTGTCGTCGAGTGCTCCTGGGCCCGGACCAAGGAGGTCCAGTGGAACAAGGTCGGCGGCCGCTGCGAGAGGCTGCTGCCCTACCTAGTCGCCGCCAACACTGTCAACTACGGCAAGCCCTGGAGGCTCAACTGCGCCGAGGCCCTCGCCGCTGCTTTTGCCATCTGCGGCCACCTGGACTGGGCCACCCAGGTCCTGGAGCCTTTCTCGTACGGGGAGGCCTTCCTGACGATCAATGCCTCGCTGCTGAGGAAGTACGCCGAATGCGAGGATGAGAAGGCCGTCAAGAGGACCGAGGAGGAGTGGATGGAGCGCCTCGAGAAGGAGTACGCAGACAACCGCGACGGAGGCTCAGATGACGACATGTGGAAGAGCGGCAACGTGAACCGGCGGGTGATCCCAGACTCGGACGATGAGGACGGTGAGGACGAGGACGAGGACTCAGGCGAGGACGGGAGTGGTGGTGACCAAGAAGACGATGACGCTTCCGCGGATGGCATCTACCTGGGAAAGAAGCCAGACCCCACGCCAAAGGAGGCCGGGAACGAAAAAGATCCATTCGACATATCATCAGATGACACCGAGGAAGAAGACGCTGCCATGGAGGAGATCCGGAGGAAAGTCCTGGCCTCGAAACCCTTCGCCAGCCCCGACGAAATCGCCCAGAAGAAGCGCCCCGAGACAATATCAAGGCCGCAGCAACCGACAGGGAAGACGAGGGTCGACTCGGATGCGGAGCCAGATTCCGACAACGGCGAGGAGGACGCCGAATTCGATAACATTATTTCAGCGACCCCCATGACCGACAGGATGGGGCTCAGCAAGCTGGAGAGGGAGCGGTCACAGGCCATAGTCACGAGCAGGACCTTTATGTCGAATAGCGTATCGGCACCAAAGCGGTGGTAGGACCGCTAGCCTATGCCCACGGCCAGCCCCTCCACGTCCAGCACACCCGGTCCGTCACGGTTATTTAGTGAAAGCCAGCTCTATGTACACATATATATATATATGTACATACACATTTGATGTGAGGCGCCATCATGGCATATATTTACCCGGTTCCACCTTTAAGCAACCAGAGTCTCTGCCCACCGGGTCCGAATGCGATCCCCGGCCAGGAGCGTCTGTCCGCTCACAGGTACCGTTTTTGCTGCACCTCTTCGAAGAGCTGGACAACGTCACCCGCCTCAAACTGATCCCAGGTCTCAAACGAGACACCGCACTCGGTGCCACTCCTCATCTCCTTCACGTCCTTCTTGCCCTGCTTCAGGGCGTCAAGTTTGCCTGTCCAAGTCAGTCAGTCAGCGCAAATCTTGGCCAAGGTATACGGGGTATCGCACCTTCAAAGATCTTCTCCCCATCCCGCATCACCCTGTACGAACCGCCCCGCGTCAGTGTGCCCCTCTTCACCTTGACACCGGCGATGTTCTTGAATTTGCGCTTCACAATGTTGATCGAAAACACCTGTAGCACTTCGGCCTCGGCCAGTACCTTCTGGCTGATGATCGGCGCCAGCTTTTCCGACATCATCTCTTTGACGTCCTCGACGAGGTGGTAGATGATTGTGTGGTCGAGGATCCTGACGCCCTTGTCCTCCGCCATGCTCTTGATGTAACCCGGTATGGGGTTGTTGAAGTTGATGATGCAGCCCTTGGCCACAGCTACGAGGTCGATATCCGACTCGTTGATCTGACCAGGCGAGGACCTTAGGATCCGGGCCTGCACCTCGTTGTTACCAATCTCCATGACTGCCGTGCAGACAGCCTCGACAGATCCCATCACGTCACCCCTGACAATGGTGTTCACTGTCTTTGGCCCGGATTCCTGTGCCTCTGCTGGCACAGCTTCCTCGCCGTCTTCCGCCAGCGCCTTCTCCAGCGCCTCCTGCTCGGCCTTTTGCCGATTTCTTAGCTCCTCTTCCCCCTTCTGCGCAGCAGCTCTTGTACGATCCGCAAACTGCTCTCGGTAGTTGACCGCAGCCTGGGCCCTGTCCTCGTCCTCCGCCTGGAGCACCAGGTCCCCGGCGACAGGTGAGTCTCTCCACCCGAAGACCTCAACAGGCATTCCCGGCCCGGCCTCATCGACGGTGACCCCGGCCTCGTTGCGCATCATTCGGACTCTGGCGTACGTCGTCCCGGCGACGATCAAGTCGCCCACGCGCATCGTGCCGCGCTTGACAAGCACCGTCGCCGCCTTTCCTTCAACCTTGACACTCGCCTCGAGAATCCACCCCTCGGCCATGCCGTCCCTCTCGGCGCGGACGTCCAGGATTTCGGACAAGGTCAGGATGCTTTCTTCCAAATCGTCCATGCCCTTGCCCGTCCTCCCGCTCACGGCCACCACCTGCACGTCACCGCCGAAGTCCTCGATCTCCACGCCGTTTGCAGCCAAGTCCTGTTTTACCTGATCAACACGTCCTTCATCCACATCTATCTTGTTGATAGCCACGATGATGGGCACCTTCGCGTTTTGTGAGTGTTTGAGCGCCTCGAGCGTCTGTGGCTTCACACTATCGTCAACAGCGACGACGAGGACCACAATATCGGTCACGTTGGCACCTCGCTGCCGCATGCTCAAGAACGCGGCGTGCCCAGGCGTATCCAGGAACGTGATGACATTGCCTGTGGAGAGCCGAACGGAGAAAGCACCGATATGTTGCGTGATGCCGCCGTGCTCCTGTGCCGCAACAGATGACTTCCGCATCCAGTCCAACATTGTGGTCTTTCCGTGGTCGACGTGGCCCATGATGGTAACAACTGGCGGGCGGGGCGGAAGCGTCGATGGGTCCTCCGGTGGAGGTCGTGGCTTTAAGTCTACCTCGTCGCCTGTGTCGAGGACAGGATCGAGACCATATTCAGCAGCAACTAGCGCAGCGGTCTCGCCCGTCATGATACTGTCGTGGAGCGTGTTCTCGAATCCGAGTTCTTCAAGGTCACTAAGAAATTGTTGCAGTTTAACACCCAGTGCCTGTGCAAGATCGAGGACGGTTATGTACTGGGGAAGCACGATTGTCTTCGGTGCCTCGGCTTCCTTGGCAGCCCTTTTCTCCTGCTTGCGCCGCTTGGCCGCCTTCTTTCGAGCTTGGTACTCATCGTGATCGAAATCGGAGCCATGATCATCATCTTCATCATCTTCATACTCTCGGGATCGGTGGCTCTGCCTTCTCTTCGGTCTGTCTTCGAATCGCTCGAGATCCCTGCCCCCGCGTCGTTGCACGTCCCTGTCAGATTCTCTTTCTCTGACATCCGCAGAGCGAGCTGCCCAGCCTTGCCTTCTGTTTTCTGACTGATTGAGAGCATTTTGGCGGCGTCTCTGTGCATGACGCTCTTCAGGGGAGGCCAAATCGCTATCGTCAAGACCCCGTGCCTCACTACGACGCCTCTGTGCGTCTCGATCTGCAGGGGAGGCCAGGTCACTATCCAAAAGACCCCAATCACTTTGTGGCGCTTCAGCCGCATTATGCGTCGTCGCAGCTGCATCGTGCATCGTCGAAAACCGGTCGCCCCGGTCTCGAGGCTGCGAAGTTTGACTGTTTCCCGTAGCATCTACGTGCCCGGAGGTTTTCAATAGGTCCAGCGGCACCTCGTCGGGGCTCAGGCTCCCCTTCAGCTCGGAATCAATGGTGCTGTCCGCTGAAGCTGGAGCGGATCGGCCAACAGCTGATGGCATGTCCCCACTTGAAATACGATTTGACATGCTGGGGCCGGATGACAACCTGACTGGCCGCTCTTCGTGAGCGGGTGTTGATGGCCCTACCTGGGGCTCGTTTCCTGCTAGGGGTGAGGAGGTCTTGTCCGCGGCGGGTAAGTTGAAGGGACTCAGAGTCTCGAACTCGTCCACGTCTGAGTACCTTCGGCGAAGATGAGGGTACACAGCCCCTGGTGCCTGGGTAGGCGCCACAAATACTGCCCTTCTCACGGAGAAACCCTGGGAAGGTTGATTCTGACCGTTGGACTCCGACTGCTGCGCCACAGGGCGAGCCTCGGGGGCGGAGTGCGAACTCTCTGTGGCATCTTTTTGTGTGTAACCCGCCGCTGAACCGTTGTCTGAAAGCGGGCTTGCTTCGAATGTGCCCGTCGTGCTTGTCGCCCTCGCGGGTCGGATGGGGCTTCTATTCGCAAGTCCGGGCTGAGGACGGAAAGACTTTTTCTGCTCTGCCAGCTGCCATGCTCTCTCCTGGGCGATGTTGTCGCTTGGTGTTGTGGCGGCTCGGGCTGCGATTGGGGCGGCGTCTGGACTTGGTAGAGGTGAGTCCCCGGCCGGAGGCGCCTCTTTGGTGGCGGCAGGTCTGGTTTCGGGTATAGACGTGGGTTTGGCGGGCGGTATCTTCCCAGCTTGGAAACCGCCTGGCTTTCTCCCTCCCCAGGTGGGTGGCACAACCGCTCTCGCCCAATCCGTGTTTGACTGGCCGGGTAGGGTGCCTGACCCGAATTTCCCGTACGAGCTGTAGCCTCGGACGCCTGTCCGGGTCGCCACGGAGAGAGACTCGTGATATGCCCGTGACACGGCAAATTGAGGACCGCGCGGCGGACCAGGGTGAAAGGCGGCACGAAGAGCGGAGGAGAAAAGGCGCGAGGCGGGCGTGGATGTGCGGCCTGGGGTCGGGGCTCGAGAGCGCACTCTGGTCAAGTTGCGGAGGTTTTGTCGGCGGCATGATGCGCAGACGTAGAAGCCGCCTTGCTTCTGCAATTGTTGCGACAGTAAGCTTCCACGCCCATGCGATGTGCCACAGACCTCTAGACATACCTGAACTTGAGATCTCAGCATCCTGGTTCCCGGGCTCGCAGTAGGTTGCTACCACGCAATGCCAGGTGGGCTGGTCTCTGGTGGTCAACGAGGAGAGACCAGCGCGCAATCGGGGCCGCGCCGGGAAATTTTAATGGAGCTCGACAGGCGGGCCCCGAATCGGCGGGTCGGATATGCCAGGTACCCGCTCGGCCGTGGGCAGGCAAAAAGCTCCAGCCAAGCTCAAGCTCAAGCCAAGCTCCTTTATTACAAGGAACTATGGTAGATACCAACTTAAGGTACCTACCTCCTATGTAACACTTTCTCGGATTTTGGATTGTCTACAGTCTGCTGTGTTGGACGCTGCTAGACTCAGGGGCTCTCCAACTCCTACGTCTCATCGCCACACTGTTTCTACCTTTGTGGTCACAGGCCATTGGGCTCCAGTTCGCCGCGTCCTTCCGAAATCTCATCCAGCAGCGTTGCTCCCAACCGTGTCCAAAGGCCGCCGCCAGTATGCCGCCCAAGAAGGCGCTTTCGAGGAAGCCCAAGTCGTCCTCGCCCGCCGGCTCATCCGAGCCGCCAAAGCCTTTCAAGCGCGCCCCTGAGGTCCTGGCCCCGTTCTACAATTCCCTGTCACCAGCCCATGCGTACATAGCGCACGTTGACTCCAAGCCCGCAGACTTCAAGCGCAAGATCTTCCTGGTCCCTATCGCCATCAACATCGGCATTGCCCTGCTGTTCGCCTGGCGTGTCTACTATGTGAGCCCGTGGTACTTCGCCCTCCTTGCCTCAGGCCTCGGCCACCCAAACGAGACCACCGTTGCCGCCTCCGAGTCCTCCTGGCGCACCATAAGCTGGATCATTGCTCGCCGTGCATTCACATTCCTGCTGGACTTCCTCCTGTTCGTCTTTGTTTGGCCCTGGCCCGTCGAGTTCTGTTTCGGCAGGACCCACGGCAGCCCCGCGCAGTGGCGGTGGAACGTCGGCTTCCGCGACAAGGAGATCTATGTGCGCCGCAGCAGGCCTACGTGGGATGCCAAGGTCCGCGAGGCCGTCAAGGGGACCGACTTCGAGGCGAGGAGCCAGCTCATGTCCAACATCGGGGTGGCGGTCAACCCGATGCTGCTGAACGAGAAGACGGGCTACTTGACCATGAACAACGAGTGGGATCTTGACTGGGCCGCCATGGTCCACGCCACGAGGCTTGTCGACAAGAGGGACCTGGACCTGGACGCGCTCAAGCTTATGGTCCTGGTGCACCACGAGGGCCATGGGTGGCTTTCTCTGGATCTGAAGGAGACGAGGGCTGACGCCACGGCGGACGGTGCGCCGGATGACGAGCGGAGGACGCAGGTCTTTGCCTTCCGGGATGCGCTGGCGGCTGCGGGCAAGGAAGATTTGTTCTACCGCTGGATCGAGATTGTCCAATTCGAGTCTTCGCAGCCCGGGGGCTTTGGCCCGGAAAAGCAGGTGGAGGTGGCACGGAAGATCAGGGACCTGTTCCAAGAACAAGGTATCGATTTTGATGAATTTTGGAAACAGAGCGTTGGCTCAGACGGGCTCGCGGATATGTAGAACTACTGTGTGGGGCCAAGCATGTACAATGCAGTGTCACCAATCAAGGAAACATTGCTATTCTTTCCAGCATATGAGCAGGGCGCGTGCGCCTAACGGAGTGATGCACGCCGTATCCTTAAACAGAAAAACGTCAAAAGAACCAGGGTGTGGCGCCGTATATGGCCGAAACCTCGTTGCGTCTATGAGTGGGCCCCTCGCGTCTGCAAAGGGGCTCTTCCTTCCCATGCAGCTTCAACTTGATCGACATTGAAGACAGAGTCCTACTTTGACTTCTTACCCGGTTTCTTCCCTGGCCCCTTGCCCAGGGCCGCCTCTCGCTTCTTGGCCTCCTTGGCCTCGATCTCGGCCCGCTTCGCCTTCTCCTGCTCCTCTCTCTCCTGGCGCTCGGCCTGGTCAAGAGACTGGTCAGCTGGTGCCAAGGTGAGTGGCCGAGTGGCGGACAATTACCTCTTTTCTGGCCTTGTCGGCCTCTCTCTTCTCGCGGATGGCGGCCAGGCGTGCCAAGTCGGCCTTGGCCTGGTCAGTCTTGCCTTCCTCATGCATCTTCCTGTAGCGGGCCTGGGCCTGGGCAGCCTCGAGGGCCTCGCGTTCGCGCCGGCTCTGTGGCTGCTTGATGTTCAGGGCAGACACGGCCTCGGCGGCCTCGTCAACGGCGACGGGCTCGAGCTGTTTGCGGGCGGCCTTGGAGTGGTTCGGGTTGGCGGGCATGTCGTCGTCTTCGTCGTCGTCTTCAGAATCGCCGTCGCTCGGGGGCAGGTCGCCGACCTGGACGGCGGCGGCCTTTGCCCTGGCGATGGCGGCGTCCTTGCGGGCCTTCTTCTCCTTCTTGCGTTCCTCACGGCTCAGCTCCTGGGCGGCGGCGTTGGATGGGCCGGCGGCGTCGTCAGAGTCTTCTTCGGACTCGTCCTCGGAGTCCTCGTCCTCGTCAGAGTCGTCCTGTTTCTTGGCGTCAACGCTCCACATGGAAACCTCATTGCCGTCGGCGTCAAGGGGTCGAAGGTCGCGCGAGAAGTGCTTGCCGCCTGTTTGGATTCGGTGTAAGCGAATGCGAGGGGCATGATCGAACAGGCTTCGCAGAGCCACGACCAGGGGGACAGACATACCTCCACGTGTGGGCTTCTTGAACTTGCCGCCTCGGCCGCGCGAGTTTCCTCCAACACCGCCTGCCATTGTGTGCGGAAAGGTGGATAGATTTGGCGTGGGTGCTGCAGATCTGGCGCACACAAAGGCTGACGATTTTGACAGAGAGCCAGTACAGGTTGTGTCTGTCGAATGTGGTGGGGGCACTCGAGTACGGACTTGACCGGGGACGGCCGAGTTGAGACTGGTAGATATGAGGGACAGCAACAAAAGAAGAGGGGCAGATTTGAGAAATGATTCACACCCGGCCAAGCAGGGTGTCTACTATGTATCCCGGTGAGAGAGCGGGCGGCGGCGCCCCTCACTCCCTACAGCAGGTAGGTACCTTCTGACCGTTTTCTAGTTGGCGAGGTACCTTAGGTAGGTTAGGTAAGTTGTGCCTGGGAGGCAGGCAGGGTCCTCTGCTGACACGCGCACGTTAACGTCCACCTTGATTGGTTGACTAGTTTGAAGGCGCTTAGCTAAGACAAGCGGGTTCCACGCCAGACAGGCCTGCATTGAAAAGCTCTGCAGATGGTTGCCGTTTCTTGAGCCTTCTCCCCTTTCTCTTCTTCTTCATCAACATAAAACTAAAAGGACCCCCGTATTCACTCTGACTTTTGGCCTGTTTTCTCCGTGGCAGCTGGAGGGGAAACCGGGGGTCAGAATAACCATCGTTTGCTTACCTTCTGGCCTGTTACCAGCTTCGGCTCAAGTTGGGTACCAGATAAATTATTTTAACGAGACAATCCCTTGTGCTGTTGGATGCACGTGCGTGTGGCAGACCGTGGCAGACCGTGTGTGTTCTGATGGCTTCCTGAACCTACGGGTATTGAGAGCAACACAGGATATTCGCCATGGATCTCTTCGTAGCCCGAGAATGGTCAGCGCCGGCCACTGGCAGTGCTGACATTGGCTGGGACCGTCGGGCAAAGCATCCTCCACACGTCCATGGCGTCTCTGGTCCTGACCGTCCGCAGCACCGTCGTCCCCGAAAGCCCGCCTCACTGGCCGACCTGGCTGCCAGAGTTGCTGCAGCCCATTCTCACGACATTGACCCTTCTCATCTCCGCCGTCTTCCCCCGAGAGCCTTGCAGCTCCTCTTGAAGCACTTGGACCTCAAGTAGGACTTGCCCCCAATCCAGTCAACCTGCCTCCTTGCACACTGCAAGACGCCTATACCTGCAAACCTTGGGAAGCCCAACCCGAGTCTGGCTGCTGACCGAGCCTCAGATCTATCTGCCTGAGGAGTTGGAAGATCTTGCGGGAGCTTGCACGCTCTGGTCACATTGACACCAACAAGGACCTGCTCTTGAACCATTTTCTGGACCATATTCGAGAGCCGACGGCTGACCTTCCTGTCTACCTGGCGCCTCTCCAGTCTCCGAGCTTGGTTTTCGTGTCCCACCTACGACTTGCCGGCTCGTGCCTGATCAAGCCCGAGGAGCTGCTCTACCTCCCACAATGGTCCAAAAACCTCGGCTTGCTGGAGCTAATGGAGCCCTTCGATATCCAGGCTCCTTTTCCTCGCCTGAATGACCGCATCTTCAAGGCCTGGAGCCTGTCTGACAACCCGTTCCCCCGGTTGAAAGGGATCCGGCTCTCCACCCACAGCTCCATTACAGACCAGTCCCTTCAGTACCTCACCAGGTTCCCAGCACTGATAATGCTCGACATCACGGCTGCACAGCGGGACTGGACACGCCAGGGACCCCTTGCCAACGACCTCGGTTGGATATACTGCAACCGGGCCAAGCTCAGCGCTGGTATGACGGTGATGAGGATGAGGGCGATCCCGAGGTTGAACCCGACATTAGTGTGACGTCCCACAAGGATTGGATGCGTTTGTCGCTGGGCCTCGCCGTGTTTGACGTTGGGCCCCCACCACTGATCGCACCGACCAGGTACAGGAATACTGAATCCTGTGGCTTCCAGCTCCACAATTTGCTCAACATGCCGACTTCGAAATTGCTGCGGCAGGGAGACCTCACGCTTGACATCCCGTGGTCAAGCCCCATGGCCTCGGTGACCCTGGGTGCAGACCGAAAGCTTATCCCCAGCCATCGAGGCTCTTCGCCTGAGGAGATGATGTTCTGGCGATACTGGCAAGACGGGGTCAGGAACCCGATACCCAGGAAGAAGGCCCAGGCAGCATCTCTGAAGCCACTGGCTTCGACAGGGCGGCCTGCAGGACCCGGTCCCGCTACCGTACGATCCAGTAAGAAGCGCTCAGCCGACTCCATCAGCGACATGCTGTCTCAATTTGGAAGGGTATGACTCTTCGCACAATACAGAGGCCCCAAACTTTGAGGTTGGGGACTCTCTTCTCGGACGAGGAGCTATGTAGGTTTCCTTATCAAAAGCCTGCCGAAAGGCTTCTTACCCATTCTGGTGATATTGGCCTCTGCCGTTGGTGGTTCTGCATGTCTGTGCCCAGCTCCGGCAAATACTCTGAGGCGTCCGTCGAGCCGCCACGCCTCAGGAAGACCCAAAACCCGTCACGAGGTTTCAGATGCGTTCGATTTCTTCCCGTACTCTGCACTCGATTTCGCCTGTAGATTGTGGCTTTGGGGCGTTCGGAAGCGCAGAACCATCAGGCCGGCTGCTAGACGTGACATTCTGATTAACGAGTCATCAAATTGATCTCAAAAGGACAAAAAGGTTGCACGGGTATAACCACCCTCAACACCTTAACACAGTGTAATTAGGCAGATAGTGCAACATGAGTTTCAAGACGCTCCCCAACGACTCAAAAGTCTACGAAGAGCAGCCTGGGTAACCCTATTTGAATTACTGTCATGCAAATCATACTGAATGAGTTCATTCCCTAGGATTCCATCCTTGTGCAAGTTTGTACCAGTAAACACCATGCTCAATTGATGCACATATTCCGTAGACGTCGGGGAACATATGCTACGTAGTACAGGATGCTTCGGAACAAAGTTGCGCTTCTAATCACCCACATAACCGCGGTCCACAGTCTAATCCTTCTAGTTCTTGTGCAACGCATGTTTTCAAGTTGGTTTTATTTTTATTTTTTTATTTGACAGACGAAGGACGTCATGATGTCTTCACTCGTATTTTCTTCCTCAGCTCCAACAAATACATAGCTGTTCGCACCTGCACAATTACCATATGCAGCTTGCTAGGTCAGCTTGCCCTTCTACCAACCTGGCCATCAGCGCGCTCTCGGATCCATGTGAATCTCTTGCCACTTTCAAGACATAAGAAGTGGACTAAGGCCGATTGCCGTGCTCGGATTACAGCATGGGCTTCAGATCATCCGCCACTCGGAATGGAGCCTCGGTCTTGGCCTTGATTTCGTCCACCGTCACGCCATCGGCAATCTCGATGAGCGTGAGCCCGTGAGAGAAATCGACATCGAAGACACCCTATCGCCAAGTCAGTGTCATCGTGGTTCAAAGTCGGCACGAGGATCCCCAGGAGGGCCCCCGGGCCGGAGAGCGACTTACCAGCTCGGTGATGATCCTAGACACGCACGCCCGGCCCGTCAGCGGGAAGGCGCACTGCTTCATGATCTTGGGGCGGCCCTTCTTGTCGGTGTGCTCCATGGTGACGACGACCTTTGTGGCGCTCGGGTTGCTGACGAGGTCCATGGCGCCGCCGAAGCCCTTGACCTTGCCGGGCAGCATCCAGTTGGCCAGGTCGCCGGTGGCGCTGACCTGCATGGCGCCCAGGATGGTGAGGTTGATGCGGCCGGAGCGGATCATGCCGAAGCTCTCCTCGCTGCCGAAGACGGCGGCGCCGGGCTTGAGCGTGACCGTCTCCTTGCCCGCGTTGATGAGGTCGGCGTCCTCGCCGCCCTTGCGCGGATAGGGCCCCAGCCCCAGGATGCCGTTCTCGCTCTGCAGCTGCACCTCGACCTCGGGCCCCACGAACCCGGGCGCCAGCATGGGCATGCCGATGCCCAGGTTGGCGTACATGCCGTTCTTGAACTCCTTGGCCGCCCGCCTGACGATGCGCTCCCGCTTGGCCGCCGTGTCGCCCGTGCCCAGCGCAGCGGCGCCGTCCTCCTGCTCGCCCGGCTCCTTGGAGAAGGTGAACTTCTCGATGTTCTTGTCCGCCGTGCTCTGGATGACGCGCTTGACGTAGATGCCCGGCAGGTGGACGGCCTCGGGCGGGATCTCGCCCGGCTCCACAATATGCTCGGCCTCGACGATGGTCATCTTGGCGTTGCGGCCCATGGCCCCGTTGAAGTTGTTGGCGGCCAGGCGGAACTGGCAGTTGCCCAGCTTGTCGGCCTTGTAGGCCTTGACGAAGGCGTAGTCTCCGTCGATGCTGTGCTCGAGCAGGTAGCTCTTGCCGTTGAACACCTTGACGTCCTTGGGGTAGCTGTACTGGTCCGGCGTCCCGTCGGGCTTGTTCTTGAGCGGCAGTTCGCCCGTCTGCACGACGGTGCCGAAAGCCGCGGGCGTGTAGAAGGCCGGGATGCCCCTCCCGCCCGACGCGCACCGCTCGGCCAGCGTGCCCTGCGGCGTCAGCTCCAGCTCCACCTCTCCCGTCAGGTACATGTTCTCGAAGGTCTTGTTCTCGCCGATATAGCTGGCAATCATCTTCCTGATCTGCTTCGTCTTGAGCAGCTTGCCCAGCCCGCTGCTGTCCGTCCCGGCGTTGTTGGACACGGCCGTCAGCCCAGTGATGGCGGGCTTCTTGAGGATCTCGTCAATGAGCGTGTCGGGGACACCGCACAGCCCAAAGCCTCCGCAGAGGAGGGTGGTGTTGGGCTTCATGTCCTCGAGGGCCTTGGCCGCCGACGGATAGACCTTGTTGATCTCGGACCGCTGCGAGGTCGCGGAAAAGGCCCGGGCGAAGAGGAGGGCATGCTATTCCGGGGCAACACGGTCAGCTCTATTTCTTGACCAAACCAAGAGGACTTGTACCGGCTCTGGTGAGGCACCGGGGCACGCACATTTGAGCCATACTTGGAATACGCCCTGAGGGTCCGCATACACACACCGGCCGACGGCATCGTTGCGTCGCCTGGCTGGTCTTTCCGGGTGTTCAGGCACTACAACAGGAGAGAGAAGAAGAAGCTGAGCTTTCAGTCCGTGCTTGGGAGCAGCACGAGTTAGAAAGACAGTAAGAGAGCAAGACGAAAGACGCTTCCCGAGGATGTTGGCAGGCGTAGTGCGGTAACCGACGACAACGGTTGTGTCTGACCAGGACGGGTCCACACAGCCACAGAGTGTGTTGTTGAAGGGGAGACGAACAATCAATTGTTTGGGTTGGAACGGCGTAGGAAACAGAATTGAGCTGCTGCCCACCCCGGTAGCCCACCCAGTCCTACTTAGCCGAAGACCCAAGAGTTCCCGATGTCGCCAAGCATCTTCCACCACGATCCTGTCCGGAAAGCAGCGGACGACAGCTTAGCCCGGCCCCCACCTCGGATGCCTTCAGTCGGAGTCGGGAGCTTTTCTCGGCAGTGCTACTGGGGTTAAGAATTGACCCGCCACTTTCCGCGGAACCGTGTTCGTAGCCGGAACAAGCAAATGCTGGTGGGTCAATGTTCGTTCCCAAACGGCTCTACATGGTACGCTCAAGACAAGCATCCCTTCCGCTGAGCAGATCGCCATAAAACCCGAGTTGGTCTCGCGAGCTGTAAGAGTGTCTGTGTGCCTCGCCATGCATGATGAGAAGGAGCCGTAGCAGGACTGCGGCCGACGCGAGAACATTACTGCCAACACGCGAATACGGCGGAGGCTAGACCACTCCGGCTCTGGCTTCACCCGAGGGTCGGCAACGGGTAGCAACCCGCCTCGTCGGATGAATGTTTTCGCAATCCACGGTTGGCTTCGCTGTTTTGTGAAGCCGTGAGCAGTCCAAACAAGGGCGGCACGTACGGGACCACTGGTAAATGACAATCTTCAGGCTCCAGGTGTTGCTGTTCATTATGCGGCACTTGCCAACAGAAGCTCGGCTTGTTACTATACACATCAAAACGAAGTGCGCAGATCTAATGGTTCGTTGCCTCAGCAAGATACCCGCCATCTCCAGCCCTGACAATGCAATGCCATGTACAAGCCACGACTCCGAATGGCCCCAACAACTGCGTTTTTTTTTTTAAAAAAAAAAGAGTTGTAGAACATCCTTGTCCCTTCTATTATCATGACGGTCCATTATCCCGTGTGATGCGTTTCTGTCTGTACATTTGCACGCTGCCGACACTTGACCATTCGCCATAACCACCAACGCCCTTGCCAGCGCGCGCTGGGCCTAGGCCTGGGGAGGTCTAATGTGCACTTTCTCCACTCCCCCAGACTCGTCTGCGGTGGCCGGCCCACAGCTGGTTCTTCAATGCTTTAATGTCATGATGCTAGGTCAACATCCTCTGTCATTGGCGAGGTTGTCCCGTGCCATTCGCCTCAGACTCTTGCTGGAGAGTATGCCAAGGAGAGGGAGCGGTCTAATTGTCCGCTGCGTGAGTATCCGCCGGGTGGGGGAAAACAAAAAAAGAGAAGGCCAAAAACAAGAAAACGCTTCTATCGGTGGCCACTGTTGCTGGCTGTTGCAGGTTGGGGGGCGTGAAGGTCCACATTGAACTTCCACTTGCCTACAGGGACGGTCAGCCGCCATTGTCCATCGATTAAATAAGCTGGCGAGGATGTGACTTACCATTCGCAAGATTCTCGGCGGTATCATCAAGGAGAATGACGCGTCTCTTGTTACAATATGCGGTCTTGTCCATGATCTCAACCTTGAGTTTCGGGTCGGACAGCTCCGGGATGGGCTTCTCAAACATCTCCGACAACGCCTCGACTGCCATCTCCAAGTCCTTCTGGTTGTCTTCGAAAATCTCAGTAAGATTGTTGCGGGCGAGGTAGAAGGCAAAGGCATAGGTCCACTTGAGTGTCTGCCGGCAGGTCTGTAGGGCCTGTGAGGCGGAGTTGAGGTATTGCACCTCGATCCAGGACATGCCTGATGCCGTCTGCAGCTGGATCATCTTTTTCTCCGTCTTTTGGTAGATGTCCTTGTCCAGGCGAGCGGATTGCTCGTGGTTTGCGTACCGGTTGTAGTAGTGCAGGTACCGCTCAAGCGACACACGGGACTTGGCCTGAGCATCGCGAGCATCCGTGCCGCTCTTCTCCTCGAACCGGTTGCAGTTGTACCAGCTGGTGCCGTGCTCTGACCACAGCCCCATGCACATCCAACAGAACTCATACTTGCACTTCCTACAGGTCATGTGGTTGCAACCACCGTTCTTTTCAATAGTGGAGTTGCATTTGGGACATTCCTTAGTGTTGGCCGAGATCCAGTTGGCAGTCTCGCTATCGTCGGCACACTTCTTGAGCCACCGCTTGACCAGTTCGCAAGGCGCGGGTTGGTGGTCGTTGAGGATGCAGCCGAAGCAGAATCGGTGTCCACAAGAGCAGGCAACAGTGGGCACAACCTTATCCAGATCCTTCTTCTTGATGCCACAATTTATGGCGTTCTCGCAATCCGGGGCAGGGCACCATTTCAGAGTGTTGCTGTCTTCGACGTAGGTCCTGTTCAGGAGCTGTCGGTATCGGTTCTGTAAGTCGCTCGCGACCAGGAGGTCCAGGGAACGGGCGTCGAGGATGCGGTGGCAACCATCAGACGGGCACTGTATCCGTGCAGCCTCGCCCTCCTCGCGGATCTTCTGCGTCAGGTAGTGCTGGTAGCAATCCACACAGTAGCGGTGACCACACCTCATGGCGAAGGTCTGAAGGTCATCGTCATCCTCGCAGCATATCTCGCACATGAAGCCTGGCCTGACCTCGAGCTGGGGCCCGCCACCGGAGCCGGGGCCAAGCCCGGCAGCCTCGAGGACCTTCCTGGGCTTGTCCATGTACTCGTCGATGAGCCTCTCCTTGTTCCAGCGGAAGTAGCGAAGCAGTATGGCTGCATCCTCTTTCGACAGCTCGAGGATCATGTTGACCTCGTCGATCAGGTCATCCTGCTGCCTCTGAATGTCTCGTGGTTCGTAAACCTTATAAGTCAAATCATACGAGACCTTCTTCTTGGGACTGTAGTCGCTCTGGCCGGGCAGCTCAGTGTCGGGCTCTTCCTCGAAGTCGAAGCCTGTGAGAGCGCAGGGCTGGTCAGCTGCGCCGGGCGGGGAGGGGAGGACTGGCG
>LJJS01001193.1:69358-140799 GCA_001447215.1 Diaporthe aspalathi
GGCGTGAGGCTCAAGCGAACGTGCTCATCCTTCTGCATGGGGGGGGGGAAGGGTTTAGGGCAGAAAAACGTACCATCATCGGCAGAATTGTCGCTTTCATCCTGCAGGGCATCGTCGTCGCTGGAGAGGTTTGAGAGCATGTCGTCGTCCGAGTCCATGTTTGTGGAGGCGGTGGTGACTGGGGTCGGGGGGGAACCTTGGGTTGAACGGGCAGCTGCGGCAGAAGTCCTCTTGTTGGGATGGAGGTCCTTGTTTATCGAGGATAACTTCGCCTCAGCCGCCTTTCTCTTGCGAGATTTAGGAGGAATGGTGACGGGCGACTCGGAGGCAACGACCCGAGTCTTGCTGCTCTGACGTTGGGTTAATGTGGGGTCCTGGGGTCCTGAAGGGATGGGCTGGGCTGGGACGAGAAGGGCTGGGCTAGGTCGCGAGGCAGGGTCGGTGGGGGTCGAAGAAGGCCGAGTATCGCGCGTGGTGGATTGCCGCCTGGCGGGCTGGCGGGCAGGCAAGGAGGATGGAGGGAAGTGTGAGGTGTAAGGTATGAGGTGTGGATGGGATCGGCAAGAGGAGATGGTGACCTGTATGATGGCGGTTGTGGGTTGGTCAGGGGGGCGGGCAGTGGTAGTGGTGGTGGTGGCGGTGGTGGTCACGGCGGCGGCGGCGGTGGTCACTGTGGTGGTCTGGACAGAAACGCTTGGAGATGGGCCAGCTGCGAGTCGAGACCCGTGTCATACACACGCCTGGCAGGTAGCGAGGAGGGGCAAGACCACGGCCTGTTCCAAACGAGCAGACAGAAGAAAGTCAGCAGGCCCGCTGGCCCGGCGTGTTGCAGGAGGGAGGCGATAGAGAGGGACCGGGAGCCAGGGAGGCTGCAGGCGCCGATAGTGGTGCCGGTTGTGACCGTACTGCACATTACACCCGGCCTTCCTGGGCTGCCTGGGAGCCCAGAAAGATGTTCTAACACTTCTCATGCTCCTAGGTATGCTGCACATACACGCGCAGCAGCAGTGCTTCACTTAACCCTCCTTCCACACCTTATCCCGCACGACGGTCGTCAAGTTAAACCATGCTCTGCTGCACATACCGAGGCCAAGGGCACAAGGCTGGCTATTGGCCAAGAGGGATCCTCGAGGCTCGAGCAATTGTTAGGTGCAGGTGCAGGTGTAGGTGCGGGTCAGGTGCAGGTGCAGGCGCAGACATCCAGAGCAGGCACTACCTAGACTACCTACCTAGGTACCTAGGTACTTGAGTACATAGGCAGGCCCTGGACACCTTCTGGTCTGTTCCATGAATATGATACTTCAAAAGTTCCGAGGTCTAATTGTGAGTATAAGTGGTAGCGTAGGCGCATGGGCTTTACTGTGGTCTGCTTATGAATGCGACCAGGCGGGCAAACGTCATTTACACAGTACGGAGTGGATTCTCCCGCAGACAGACACCGCGGGAGAAGTCGTCGCCAGAACAGGAGGGAACCACCACGGGCCTTACAAAGGTACCTAGGTACAGAGGTATCTAGTTACCTAGGTATAGAGGTATAGAGGTATAAGTGCACCGGGAGACCCAGTCATGTATTGTTGCGGCCTCTGATCCAACCGCACATGCCACCTCCAGAAGAATTCTAAAAAAGGAGTGATAGGCCAGGCCAACTGTAGCTGCAGGGTTGCTGCAGTGATGTCATCAGAACGACAGGCTAGCAAGGCCCGAGCCGTCCTTCCAAACACCCACCCACCCCTACGGATGTCTCGAGCTCATAGCACAACACCCAACACCTTATCTTCGGCCTCGTGATCACAGAAAGCCAAATACCAAGCACACACACACACACACATTCACACACAATGGCCTTCAGAGCGTCCCTACGTCCCACCGCCATGGCGGCCCGCTCCGGCATCGCTTCCACCGTCAGGGCCGCCAGGAACACCAGGCCCTTCCACTCGACACCCGCTGCGCTGGTCAAGGTCGGCGATACCGTCCCTTACCTGGACGTCCTCAGGGAGGGCTCTCCATCAAACACTGTGAACCTGGCCGAGGAGCTTGCCGTCGAGGACGGGATCATCATCGGTGTCCCCGGAGCCTTCAGTACGTGTGCCGTCACCCATGACCTCCGGCTCGCGCCCATCGCTGCTCAGGGCTGTGGACCGACCCGACTAACGCTGCTCCACAGGCCCCGGCTGCTCGCAGAAACATATCCCTTCTTATCTTACGCATCCGAAACTCAAGGAAGCCGGCCCCCTGTTCATCGTCTCGGTCAACGACGCCTTCGTGATGAAGGCGTGGGGTGAGACTCTAGACCCAAGCGGCACAAAGGGCGTACGTTGAATGCCTACCCACGCGCCCATCACCCGTCCCAACCAGGCTGACTGTTCTCATCCTCTGCAGGTCCGCTTCATCGCCGACCCCACCGGTGAGTTCACAAAGGCACTCGACCTGGACTTTGATGCCACCAGGGTATTTGGCAACCACAGGAGCAAGCGCTACGCTCTGGTCATCAAGGACGGCAAGGTGAAGTAAGTGTCGCCTGTTTTATCAATCATACAAATCCCCTTCTGAGAACCTCCCTCGTACTGACAGTAATACCAGGTCTACTCATGTTGAGCCAGATGGAACTGGGACCAATGTGTCAATGGCTGACAAAGTCCTCGGCGCCCCATCCGATGTTGATTGGAACGCGTGAGGCACCTGGTCGCGGCAGCTGGTCTAAATAGGCATTTGTATAAATTTGACCGTGTATGCGCGTATCCAAGATATGAATAGCAGCTCACGGCCTTGTCTGTGATGACGATTTAATGGTTCATGAACATGCAAGCGGCCTTTCACCTTAAAAGCAGCCAGGTGCAACAGAGGCGGGAGGGATGTGCAGGGCAGATGGGCGCTACCCGCTACCGCAGCCAGTTGTGTTGAACGATGGCTTCCCGACAATTCCACGCAATCTTTTCATCATCTTTTTTTTTATTCTTCACTTGAGATGCAGTGTGGGAGCGTTTGCCGTCCATGGACACGGCAAATTTCGGGTGCGTATCTTCGAACACCATTCCTGGCTTGTTATGTGATCATATCATGGCTGTTTGTTGCAACTCGGGACGCAAGCCGCGTCAAATGTAGTGCCAGAATACAGCAAGCGGCTTCTATTGCAACCAATATTGAGATCGAACTGGCAGTCTGTACCGTTGAGACACCGCACCTTTAAAGGGCAGCTCGTTGTCTATCGATATTCCTGTGATGGGTTGAAGCTATCCGTTATCCTCCGCCCTAGCCTGCCGCGTCAAGAGCTGTTTGCCTGGATCGCATCGTCAAGCCGCTGCAGAAGCCGACGGACGCACTCGATTTCGCTGTCCTGGACGGCCCGGCCGGCAAGAGCGATGACTTTGTCTCTGGACTTGGCACCTCGCGTTATTTGCAGGTCTGATTTTGGAACGTCGAGTGCCTGTGTCTCGTGTCAGCCTTGTTTACGTTCACCAAGGTCCTTCGACCGGACCGCGGCGCACTCACCTCGCTGAGCACGGCCAGCACGGCCTTGTTGGACTCGCCGTCCTTGGGCACGGCAGACACGCACAGCTCGATTGCGCTGTCAGTCAGAGCGGTGATGCCCTCGCGTACTTTGCTTGCACCCGGCTTGACGTGACATCGCATGTATACCGTGGGCGGGTTCTTCTTTGCCCCTGCAACATACTGCAGGACCCGGTGAGAAGCCATGTAGATGTATGCTTCAAGCAAATACTGGCTGGAAAATGATTATCCTTGAAAGCTTGAAAAGACTGCACACCTTAGATTATGTTCGCGTTGGCTGCGCGGGCGATGCGCATGAGAGGGTTGCCGTACCTGTTGCGTTGAGGGAATGGAAAGGGTGGGTCTCGTTCGGCGACCCGGCGCCGGAGCTGCAAGTGCGTGCCCCGGGATTGAACCATCCTGTCTACAACGGATGAGCATGGTGGGCCGGGCGCATAGAACTCAGGCACAGGGGCGGGCAGCTATGGCGCATTTCTCCTTGATCGCCAACGGCCATACTTTTTCCTATCTACGGTCCAAACGCACCCACTTTTTGAGTTCTTCGGGCCCTCGCCTAAGTGATGCTTAACACCCCTCCTACTTGGCGCGGCTCCCAGTTGCCGGATGCGAAACCACAACGCATTCAGACAAACTGCCAGCCCATACTTGCCAGTCCGTTCCAAGACGCTTAACCGCAATCGCCTGAAGATCGATGGTGCGTATCGCCAGGGCCCAAGGCATCACCGCGGGTCACACACAGTAGTGAGCGACCGCAGGTTGTTGCCATCATAAATTGAGCCTCGACGCTGATAAGTAGTGAGTGTCCTTCATCTAATGCCTCTGGCCCTTGGTGCTGCAAGCCTACTAGGCCGCGTGCTACGCGTGCCACCGCGACCTCCTCTCGTCTGGCTGCCACCACGGGTAGACGGCGCAGGCACCCGCGAAGTCCTGGTCTTTGGTGCTGGGGTTTGGAACCTGGAGGCGGCCGTCCTTGTTGATGATGGGTTGTCAACGAAGGAGGTATCTGTGGTCCTAGAAGCACGAACGTTCAGCTTTCTGCGCGGCCAGGTCGTTTCGCGGATCAGGCCAATTACATAAATGTGGTCTCGCCCTCGGGGTCCCCCGCAGGCTTTGTGTCAGGCACCTGTGCTGTCGCATGCTCCTCTTGTTGCTTCGCCCTGCGGAACGACTCTGGTATGGGTCCCTGGCTGGCGTGTCAACAAGCTGACCCGATTGGAACCCATGAGATGAGTAAGACGGCGGCTGGGGCTGTGGTAGATGAAGGGGTGGCGCGCACCTCGGGGTAGTCGACGCAGAAGGCGTTCATGTTGAGACCGTACATGAAGCTGGCAAAGCTCTCGCTGAAGCGGGCGAGGCTCTCATGCATGAGCTGGAAATGCATCATGTTGGCCTCGAGATCGGACATGGCGTCAGATAGCTCAGCAAAGGCGGGCTCAAAGCCACTGAGCGGGAATGAGGGCCCGCCGCTGGAGCTTGCCCTGGCTGATTCGCGAAAGGAGGAGCGAGAGGAGGGCCGCAGCGGTGTTGTTGGGCGCGAGACCCTTGTCCGCGACGTTGAGCGCTTCCGGTCCTGTGACATGATTTAAGAGCTGTCCTTATCGCCCCCGTGGTGGTTGGGTGCCGACGAGGCCGTGTGTCGCATTCCTGAGGGTTGTCAGAAATGGGCTGGGCGGCCCTTGTGTTCTGGACGCAGCGGCTCTGACGCGTTGTTGTCGCGACTCAGGCAATCGACAGTGTTTTGGGCCGAGCGGTTGGAGGGGCAGCTGCAGTGGCAGCTATCGACGAGACTACCACAGGAACAGGCCAGGGGGTTATCCTTCCTCCTCCTCACCCCCCTCCATCCTCCTCGCCCCCACCTTGGCTTGGGCCACAGGGACCTGGACCTAGTGCTCGTGTGTAAGTATATAGGCACTGGAGCAGCGACTCGAGGGCGAGTAGGCGACAGGCAGGCCAGGGCCAGGGCTGTCCTGTCCAGTCACCCAGTTCACTTCAGGTCAGTCAGTCCATCACATTTCTGCATTTCGATGATCATTCCAAGGACAGGAACAAAATGCGATGTGGGCTTGCGGGTTCCAGTCTTGGCCAACCCCGCCGGGCAGCCCAGGATGCTCACGGCCCAGCACAAGACTAATTTCTCTCTCACACTGCCTCCTCAGGGCTGGAGCACTCCGGATCGTCCCTCACCAAGCTCCCCCAAGGTCAAGGTCCCGGGTCGCTCGCTCAGCCTGATCCCGCCATTCACCTCACCTCGACACGGAGTGCTCGGAGGGCTAGTCCCACTGCCTTGTTCCCGCCCGTCCGCCCGTCCGAGCCTCGTGCCTTGTGCCTCATCCTTCGTCCCTCCTACTCTCTGCCGTTGTCGCTCCGTATACGATATTTATACGAGTACGGACGACGGCCACATGCTCAAGTAGACAGGCTCTTTGGATTCTTCAGACCGAGGCCCTGCACCCTTGATCGCTTGCCCACCCAGCGTATATAATATCCACGACGTGGTGCAATCGCAATTTCCAGGTCTTCTGAAGCTGGACCCGAAGCTGACTTTGTCCGCTGTACGTCTACATGAGCGTACCTCTGCGCCCACATCTACCACACCTGGATTACATTCCCCTTCCCCACCCCGACATACCCGTCCTCATCACAGCTCCCCGGCTTTGTCGTCGCTCCACTCTGCTCGGGCGCCTCAGCTCGCGACCCTGCCATTGCCATATGAGCTCCCTTGCTGGCCCTGCAGGCTCTTGTGCTGACGGCCATCTGACATAGGTTACCAGCTGCTTTGAGCCTCCTGAGCCTCCGAACTGCGCCTCACAGGCCGCCTCGGACAGTATATCTCGCTCCGTGTCGCAATTGTTTCCATGCGAGCACCTTCTTCTACCCGACTAGACAAATTCCCGCAGTCAGCCTGTCGCGCCGCGCGACTCCTTGCGCCGCCTCTCCACCGACAGCATCCCCTCGTTATACCTGCGCCTTGCAAGCGCCCGGGACCTCCGCACACGAGCTCGGCCTGCACGCCACTTACTTGTCGCAACATCAGCTCTGCGTACTTCTCCACCGGCGCATCTTTGGGCCCTGCTTCAACACCCCTCCGATCGGGCGTCTCTCCTGCGTTTCTGTCCTTAGCGGTGCTTGCCGCTGCCGCCGTGCTCTACTTCGGCGTTCAACCAGCAAAGGCCCAGGCCTCCCAGGAACCCGAGAAGCAAGATTTCAGCGAAATGGCGCAAGAGATCAAAACCGAGCTTCTGCCCGGGCGCATTGGGAACCTGACACCTGAGCAAGAGGAAAAGTTGCGCAAGCTCTGGGCCGCCATCTTCCAGGTGTGCGCGGTTGGTGAACAGGACGATGCCGCCTCGCTAGAGTCACCAGCAGCTCTGTCAGACAAGACAAACTCCAAAGACAAGGGGGGCAAGAAGAGGAAGATTTCATTTTTCTCCAGGAAGAACAAGGACAAGAATGACAGCGACACGAACTCGACCGCCAGTGGCGTGGGCGCGTCCATCAAAGCCGACGATGCCGACGACAAGTACGGACAAAACAAGCAGTTCCTGGACACACTGGCCAACACGTCGCCCGAGGTTATCCGCGCCACGCTGTGGTCCATGATCAAGCATGATCATCCCGATGCACTGGTTCTACGCTTCCTCCGAGCGAGGAAATGGGACGTCGACAACGCCCTTGTCATGCTGGTTTCGACCATGAACTGGCGCTCAGCTGAGGTCCACGTCGATGACGACATCATGAAGAACGGCGAAGCCGCGATGGTCGAGAAGTCACAGTCGAGTGACCCCAAGGCCAAGCAGCTAGGGGAGGACTTTATGGCGCAGATCCGCATGGGCAAGAGTTTCCTCCACGGTGTCGACGACAAGGGACGCCCGATATGCGTGGTAAGGGTGCGGCTGCATCACCAAGGAGAACAGTGTGAGGAGTCTCTGGAGAGGTATACTGTTTACCTGATCGAGACGGCGCGCATGGTTTTGCGCCCCCCTGTTGATACGGCTACTATACTGTTCGATATGACTGGGTTCTCCATGGCAAACATGGTAAGTTCGCGGTTGGGACCACAGCATCGAGAAGGCCCTCGCTGACAGTTGCGCAGGACTACACGCCGGTCAAGTTCATGATCAAATGTTTCGAGGCCAATTACCCCGAGTCATTGGGCTCGGTGCTCGTACACAAGTCACCATGGATTTTCCAAGGTATGTACTATACCATGGCTGATGTGTTGGCGACTGGTGCCAAGTGGCTTTGGGCTGACGTAGACAACAGGAATTTGGAAAATCATCAAGGGCTGGCTGGATCCAGTGGTGGCTAGCAAAGTGCACTTCACCAACAACATCAAGGACGTCGAGCAGTTCATCCACTCCAGCCGGGTGCTGAAAGAACTCGATGGGCAGGAGGATTGGACCTACACATACGTGGAGCCCACACCTGGCGAAAACGACAAGATGAAGGATGAGGCGACAAGGGATGGCCTGTTGGCCGCCCGTGAGCAACTGTACAAGGACTACGAGGAAGCCACACTGAAATGGATTCAGAACCCCGATGACACGTCGGTCAAGGCCCAGCGAGACAGCATAGCAGCCAAGCTCAGGGCTGACTACTGGAAGTTGGACCCGTACGTGAGGGCGAGGTCACTCTATGACCGGACGGGTTGGTTGCAAGGAGAGAAGGTTGACCCGTACCCCAAGAAGACGAATGCCGAGGCTGCGACAAGCGCGGATGATGTGGATTGATGATTACGCAGATAGACGTATATATCACGCAGTATCAAATACAGAGGCTCCAGCGGCCGCAGCACTGCTGAAAGAAGAACGAAAATGTGATTCCGGATCCGCTATGCTCATTTTAAGATGTGAGAGTCCCAGGCGCATAATTTCTGTGGATGATAGAGTACGGATGAATGCCGCTGCCAGACGCTGCCACACGCTGCCAGCCAACTTCTCACACCTTGCTCTTGATCTGCTCGGCGAGGGCCTTGAGCTCATCCATCTCCAGCTTCTGCGTCGGCCAGCCGATGCCAAGACCTTCAGTCTCGTTTGGTTTAGGGATCTAAAGCGGACGTGCACCGTGTTAGCCAGGATTTCTGCGGCAACCGACTTTACCAACACCATTGTGACACTATTTGGACGTTTTTTTCGCGCAAAAGGGGGGAAAGAGCGGGGTCGGCTCATCCGGCCCTACAGGAACTCACAATGTGAACATGAACCTAATAGCATCTATGTTAGCCGACCTGGTGTCTGCCGGTCTGTTGCAAAAAAGGGGGACCTACGTGTCCAACCTCCTGGTGGGCAAGCTTGCCGTTGTTCTGCAGGATATTATAGTCCTTGGCGCCGGACGCAATGGCGATCTTCTTCGCGACGGGCTGCGTGTGTGATGTTTAGTGTGACCCAGACCATCAGACTGAGAGGTGGAGCAGGGCTGTTAATGGGTGATACATACCAGGAGCTCGGTCAAGTGCTCATCCGGGATGTCGGCCAGCTTCTCACCGTGAAACTTGGGGACGACGAGCTGTTGCGGGTGAGTTAGTGGGTGAATGGGTCAGAAGGCCCGAGACTGCAACCCGGTCGAACAGGTAAAGCGAACGCACGGCATGACCCTTGCTCAGGGGCTGGATGTCCATGAAAGCCAGCGTCTTCTCGCTCTCGAAGAGCTTGAAGGAGGGGATCTCGCCTGCATAAAGCCGTGGTGTGAGCCATCAAGGTTCTTTTGGGGGGGCTGCGAGGACGTGACACACCCTTGACAATCTTGCAGAAGATACAGGCGGCCATTCTGCTGGACATGAGCGCGTGTGCTTTGGATGGGAATTGATGGGGGGGGAACAATTGGACTTCTGAGAGTAGAATCGCAAAGGCACGGAGTGCAGCTGAATTCGGGAAAATGTGTCGGCGGCGAGGTTGATGTGAGGGGTCTAACACCAACAGGGTGACCTGCTTCTTAATTTGACATTAGTATATAGTATCCCTAGAATGCATCCGAGTCGGAATGGGATCTCCCCAGCGAACTCACCTCTTGCCTTTTACCAGATGTGACCGTGGGATGACCCAACAAATTCCATTCTACCAATCTTTGGCACTTCCTCATCTGGAGACTCCAGGTTCGAACACTGTTTTTGCCATTCATTTCTTTTTACTACTTTTACTTTATTTTTTTCTAGTCATTGAAAAATCACTTGGATGCCCAGCCACCTAGTCCTCCAGGAGGTGCCTAGGTACCTAGAGTCAGACACTGGGTCAGCGGTGTGCAACCTGCGCCAAGTCTGGACAACGGGACTTGAGCTACTTACATCATCGCCAGCCCCGCTGTCTTGGAGGGGCTGAGCCGTCTTGCCTGACCTTGAAACGGCTTTGCGCCTGCCTGGGATACTTGCTGCTCCCGACAACCCGTGAGACTCTCTTTTGATCCCACACATCATCAGCAGGGCCATTTGCATCTGGAAATATTGCTCGCTCCCTCGGTGGCCCAGAACCAACGAAAGCGCTCGCCCCGCCGCTCAAAACCCAACATCAACATGGCCGAGACTGTCTACAAACGCACCAAGCTGTTTGGCGGGGCTCTGGAATGCGACCTACCCGAGCAGTTCGCCGACGTCAGGTATGCGCAAGTCCGTCGCATGGTTGCGACTCGGCTGGGCCAGCAATCCAAATGCCGTCGTGGTGCCTACTCGCTGACCAGAAACAACAGCAAACTCCGCCAGGTCCCTGACGCCCAAGAGGTCTTCATCGACAAGGATGGTTTCACGAGCATCATTTTCGACATAACCGAGCGCGTTGGCGGGCCCGGCAGCTCGCCGGAGATCGACGGCAAGGCCCTCACCACACATCTCGAGGAGCTGGTCGGTTCCGACGTCGACACCGTCAAGGTGTGGAACTCGACAGAGACGTCCTTCTCCAAGCTCGAGTACGTCTGTCTGCACGCGCGCGCCTCGTGTGCTCCCCGGCCCCCAGCTCATGAGGCCGTTGGCTAACGCTCTTTTCTCGCTTCGGTTCTACACAGCCCAAACATTCCTGCCTACACCCTCATCGCGACACAGACCCCGCCCCCCGACCCGTCCAGCAGGTCCGGGGCCCCGGACTTCACGGCCATCATCCTGACGCTCTTGCGCCTCGAGAAGGAGCTGACCGACATACTCATCACGGTCAACGTCCCGCACATCAAGGGCGAGTACGACGACGAGGAGGTCGACCTGCAGCTCGGCAAGCAGGGCAAGCTGATCGGGGCTGCGGTAGAGGATGCCGCCAGGATCTGGGAGACTTTCAAAGTGAACGACTGGCACCTGTTCGATGAGATCTAGGAGGTCGAGGGAGCTGGAGAAAGGGAGCAGACATCCGAGGGATGAATGAGAGAGATACCCCTTCCTGCACGAGCTGGGATATGCGCGCGGAAACTATTACGAGACGAATTTCACGAGAACATGATTGAATTTTGCCCCATGACACGTGTTGCTCGGCGCAATTCGCACAACATCAAGGCCACCACAGTGCAGGAACACTCGCGGTTGAGGTGTACGCCAGTAGAAACTCATATCGTTAGTATGCATATGTACGCTGGAAGTAAGGACAGGGAACCCGAGGCACCCGGCCAAGCCGATGTACGCTACATCGGCGTCGAGGCCTGCCCACGCCGCCGGGCCAGATGATCAAGTCAGATCTATCAGTGCCAGCTGGCCCAGGGCCTGCTCGACGCCGTCAGCCTTGTGGATTTTGCGGACGCTGCCGTCCTCGCTACACTGTGAGGACGAGATCGGCTTGCTGTCTCCCGAGCCCGTGTCCTTCTCCTTCTGAGACCACCGTGTCGCGACCATCTTCATAATGTCCTTCTGCGGGCTCGCCGGGTTCTCCTGTTTGATGAGTTTCATCTGCTCCTTCATGAACCTCTGGTAGTCGGACTCCTTGCCCGGCTTCCCCCTCGGCACGGGCTTGGTCTGCCGCAGCTCGCTCTTGCAAGCGCCGCAGCGGTGCCGGTCGGTGTGGATGCTCTTGGAGTGGCGCTTGAACTCGAGCCCGCACGCCGTGCACTCCCACACGTACTTGAAGTCGATGTCGTAGCTGTGCTTGGTGGTCACCTCGATGCCCCGCCCGCCGAAGCGGCGCGTGACCTTGGCCGCCCAGGCCTTGAACTCCTTGCCGTGCGGGTTGGTGGTGACGCCGCTGACCATGAAGTTGGCCAGGTGGCAGAACTCGTGCGCGATGACGTTGAGCAGCCGGGCCTCGTCGTCGATGACCTTCTCCGCCAGCTCGATCGACGCGTGGTGCTTGTACCGGACCGAGGTGACAGCGCCCGTGTCGCCGTCCTTGCACTTGATCGTCTCGCGCTTCCAGTTGGCCCGCCCGGCCGTCGTGTTCAGCTTGTTGGTCCAGTCGATGCGGATCCCACCCGTCGCGGCTGCGAGGTCCGATATCTTCCCGTCCGTGATTGTTGTGTCCAGCTCGTGCAGGAACTTGTCGGCGAGGTCGTGTTTGGACTGCTCAAATGCCTTCTTCGCGGCCTTTGCGATAGCCGCCGCGCTGGGCTCGCCCCTCTTGCTGGGGCTGCTGTGCCGTTTCTTGGGCGAGTCTTCACCAACGGAAGGTAAGAGGAGCTGCTTCCTGGGCGAATGCTCGTCGTTCCAGTCATCAATGAAGTCCTGGTCCCAGAATGCCTCCACGTTTGGGCGGTGGGGGGTTGCTGGTATGCGATGTATCTTCCTGCTTGGTGATACTAGGCCCGACCTCTTTGGCTGTGGAGGCGGAGATGTTGGTGTCTTTGGTCGCTCGATCCTTGATGAGGACTCTTGGGACCCAGATAGCTTCAGGCCACGTCTGCAGGCGTACCGTCAGTAACAAACCCACCACGCCGAAGTAACATGGCAGACTCACATATCCAGTTTCGAGAGTGGTCTAGCGAGGTCTGAAGGCGTGATATCCCTTGACTTGCTTGCCTGCTTGGACTTCTCCCTGCTCTTCGTTTTGTTGCTCTCACTTCCAGACCGTCGCAAATCGTTCCGCTCTTGTGCTTCAATCGCTTCCGACAATAATTGGGCACTTGGACTGGGGCTACGCCCCGCTTTCCCAGAACTGTCGCTCCCCTTTGTTTTGGTGCCTGGAATCCTCGGCTTGGATGGAGACCTCTGTGGGGGTTCCTCGTCTGAGAAGTCGCTCTCTTCTGACCCAGAGACCCTGCTGGCCTCGAAGTCGGACCCGTCGTCGTCATTGAAGTCTTCGACGATCGTCTCCTCATGCATTGAGTCGGCATCAGAAAAGCGATCGAGCTCAACACGCTTCACCAATAGCCTCGACTTGGTGATCCGAAGCTCAGTGCGTCGAGGCCTGGCGAAGTCTTCTGCCTCATCGTCAAAGATGGTGCGCGACGAGCCTCTGTTCATCTCGGGACGGAGCAGCGTCCTGTCGGAAAGTGCACCGAGCTTGCGCCGCCTGACTGTGATTTTGCCGGTAGAATCATCTGCCTGTGTTGATGATCGGCTAGAACTGCTGCTTTCCTGGTTCCGGCTCCTGTTCCTGTTCCTGCCCAAATCCTGCAGTTCTGGGAAGAAGTCGTCGTCGTCGTCGTCCGAGTCCCTCACAATGCGCCTGCCTCTGGCCATGGCTGCGAATTCTTGAAAGCGCGAAGATGTAGACGGGAGTGATTTCTCCCTATTGTTTTGTAAGAATGAGTTATCAGGTGCAGTCTGCCATGTAAGTGCAGAATGCCTATGCACACATGTGTGATGGTTTCTTGCGGACAGAACAATTTTGGGTGCAGTAAACAACGTTTCCAGGGCAACGGCCTCCCGCAATCGAACGTCCCGAGATTGTACCGCCAGGGCCGCCGCCTGACTAACGCCGATGTCTGTGATACATCATATATCTCTCTTCTTCAAGTGATTTGAGGGTGATGAGTCTGGCTCGTCGTTGTGCTCCCCTTGTCTTGAGCGTCAACAATCGCTGACGGGCACACGATATGGCCCCCCCGGGGGATGCATTCATTTTGGCTTGACTATCCAACGGGAGCATGCGCGGCGGTCCGGACTGTTTCACGTGCGGTACTTCTGGCCACGAAACTGCATGGCCCATGCTATATAATACGTCTGCTTGAGGCGCAGGCTCTTGATACCGCAGCGCAACTTACGAGACATCGCCGGGTATGCGTCAGGTCGTTTGGCGCCAAATCTGGTGTTACAGCACCTCTAGCTGGGACTGATGCAGTACAGCCGTCCCACGCCCGTCTTGTATTGCCATGTCGATGGCCAGCAAAGACAGGGCCAGAGGGAACGTTTAGGGCACATCAGAGAGCTGCTGCCAGTCCTGCCGTCGTACGAAGACGGATATCATGCGCACTTGATCGGCATAGAGAAATGCTGGACCACAGGTTACACACAGAGCACTTCGACTATTCGTGGGCCCAACCACCCACTGATTCAGTGAGCTGGGCAGGCTGGCTGGCTGGTAGCTCGGAGGCCGTTGGGCAGGCGTCGCGCCAGCCCGTGCAGGAAGGAGGGGGGACGGAAGTGCCGGGAATTACATTGACGGGAACACAGTGCCAGACCAGACGACGGGGCGATGACGCCGCCCGGGATCCCACCGTCCCTAGCTGATCTAAAAAAGGCCTATGGGCATGGAACGGTCGCTCCTTAACATGCGAGACCCCACTACATTGGGGTGGTGGGCCCGGCGCATCCAAATTTCTCGGAGACATGGCTGGAGGATTGGTAAGCCGATACCAACGCCGTTCGGGGGCACTTCGTATTGCAAAAGGCGCGTCTGCAATGCATCTGCGTACTGTAGGCCTGCAGGATCATGTCATGAATGATCAGGATCCCGATCTTCGTTCTGTCCTTGGTCGAACAGCACGACATCTGTCGGTTAATTCCCCGTGGCAGGACGATAGCGGTCTTTTTTTCTTCTTTCTTTTCCTGATGTTTCTCATGCGGCCTGGTGGCCACAGATCAATTTGTTGTTGATCAAGAACTCGAAATGCCGTGCATACTGCCTGCTCATTGCTCATTCTGACGTCGAGAGTGTCCTAACACTTGACAGAGATCATCCACCCTGTTGTTATTTTGTTTTATCCCTCTCTTCTTCTTGTCCCCTTTACAGCAGAGCACGTTATCACTGCTCCGGGTACGTGTGTGTGCATTGTGCGTGTGCATGTCCCTCGCATTCTCCCATTCTCCCATTACGAGCTCACCTGCATGGGGACCAGGGCGTCTAGCGCATCCAATCCTATCCCGGCTAGCCTGGCCTACCTGGCTAGCCTGGCTCGGTCAATTGGGCAGTTGGGTCTCCCCGTCGCGCGGGCGTCAGGGGTAAATGGGCAGCTCCTCTGTGGCGAAACACGATCAACACGCCGCGATTCGAGCAGCTAATTCCGGCCAATCTGCCATGTCTGCCACCCATCCAACCATTGGCATCAACCGACAGCGAGCGCACGCACACATGCACACACGCACGCACACATGCACACACGCACGCACGCACGCACGCACGCAGGGTACACTACATGATGCAGCTGTGCAGTAGCACATCTTGTCTGCTGGAGCATGCTTGCATGCTAGCAATCAACCAGCCAGGCCAGCCAACCCTGACGCGTCGGCAGCCGGGCCAACTGAGGCTCATCAGTAATGAAAAAGAAGGACCTGTCCTGTCCATTCTGCAGTGGCAAATTGAGACGGCCGCCTGGCGCAACCGCCGCTTGTGGTGTCCCTGTGCTGCCACGCTGCCGACAAATTACAAGCAGTCGGGTAGTCAGCTAATCTAGCAGGCCGCAGGTCTAGCCCACCGCTACATCCCGAGCAGCACCCATCGGTGGAGGAGTATAGAATGACGAGTGCCCACACAGTCCTGAGTCCTGACTGTCCTGACTGCCTGACCGTCCAGACGGCCCACCGCAGCCGACGATGGCGTCTGGGAGCCAAGTGATGCTCGTCGACGGGCCGCTCGCACGTGTACATGGTGGTCCCGGCCGTTCGTTCTGTGGTCTTCCATGGTGTAGTATGGTAGCGCTGGTCGCTATCCCGTCGTCGGATCACAGTCCGTGGCCCGGGCGGGCTGGCCAGCCGGAATGGATCGCCTGCTCCTCGGCTGTGTCTGTCGATCGTGAGCCTGGCAGGGCAGCAAGGATACGATATGATTGCTTCAATGCCTCGTGCTGGGGGCCCTGGGGGCCCCGACGGCAAGACAGCAGGCGAACGTGTTTCATCGCCGCGAGGCCATGTTCGCTCATGACAATTTAACCCCTTGTATGAGTTCTGTCTGTCACTCACTATTCATGCCATATGTTCTCTAGTTGTGATAACTCTGGTCAATGGCCCGGCCCAGCCGGCACCTCGAGTTCATCCGGGCCAGCGTTGACCGTATGTGCTGCGAGCCCCATGGACTAATTGGACGGCAATCGACAGCACGGCCGAACACGGCAGCAATCAAGGCTGGCTTGGTCGACTGCTGCATGTACTACAGTGCGCATCTTAGATATCCATCGAGTGCATGTGTGATAAATGACAGCCGGGTCCTCATCAAACCTTGTCATCAGGGCCAGCACGTCGCGGAGGGGGCTGAGGGGCCAGGAGAGAAGAGGATGCAATGGAAGCAAGAGAACAGGAACATGGAACGAATGGAGCCGGAGTTTGAGCTCCATGCTTGCCTGCTTGCCCGCTTGCCAGGCCCGGTATGTACTGTATGTATGTACTCGGTGGGTGGAGAAGAGTGAATGATGACCCACGCACAGCCACTCCCCACCAGCTTGGGTACTATGGTATACTAGATACATTCATCAATGTTGTAGCATCACTGCGTACTTCGTATGAACCTGTCCTTGTGTGTGCACCATGTGGTGTATGTACGTACGTACAGTATACGTACGGGCTGCCGGGCTGTCGGACTCGACGTTCCAGGTTTGCATCGCGGTCGTCGGCCAATCCTAGCCACCCAGTTCTGCTCATCTCCCAGCCGGATGCTTCCAACCAAGGCCGCTCGCCAGCTGAGCGATGCAGGGCAGCTCCTGGGTGGAGCAGCCAGATAAGATATACTACTATAGTAGTACTGGACTGGCAGACTGCCAGAACTGCCCAGGTGTAGGTACCATGAATTCATGATTATCATCGTGGGTGAGTGGCAGAAGTGGGTGTGCTCGTTGCCCAGTTCCTGGCACAACATTGGAAGACGACAGGACGATAGTGGGCCGAACCTTGTGCACCGTGCGCTTCCACACTGTTTGACACTGTAGGTGTGCATGCGGCCCTGATTGGGTGATGGGGAGGAAGAGCAAGGTGTGGCCCCTGCCGCCCTGGCCAGCGCCCCCTGCCATCGAAGTAGCTCCTGGCACCTGCAGACTCTCCTTTTGCCCCTTTCCAAGTTCCCGCTTCCCGCTTCCCACCACTGGTTTTTGCCTTTGGCTGGACAGGCTTTGCACACGGTGCAACACTCCCGCCCTCCTCCTCGTCTCCTTTGCTGTCTCTGCTCGGTTTTCGTCCCCTCCACGCCCAAGAAAACCAGAAAACCGGCCTGCCCAGCTTTCTTGGATCCCACTCCTGCTTTTCCTGAAATCTGGACTCCTCTCACCTTCCACTTTCCCCTTCCCTTCCTCACCACCTCTCCCCCCTCTACACTCGCTCTTTCCCGACCTCTCCCGCCTCCTCTTCTTCCTCCTTTGAGCCTCTCAGCTCTGCTTTCTCCCTTGCCGGCACCGCCCTCCTAGCGCGTCGCCGACTTGCCGCTCGCTGATTCACCTAGTGCCAACCGGCCGCGTCCTTGGAAAACCTCAGCCCAACCGACCCTATCGGCCGTCCCAGGTCCAGCAGCAGCAGCAGCTACAGCTACTGGTACAGCTGCGGATTAAGGACCAGGACCGTGGGACAGCCCCTTCGAAAGAGACGAGAGACGGTCAGCCCATCGCCGCTCGGCACTCGTGTTTTGGAATTCGGACTGCTCAGCCTCGGCAACCCGACATTTCGCCCTCACGTCACCACCGCGCGAGGTTAATTATACCGTATTGACTGCTCTTCAGCACCCTGCGTACCATTCAATCTCGCCGAGCACCCTCGAGACTCTGGCCAGCCACTTTTTGATTTTAATCATTCAAGGTTTATTGCACAGCGCGGCACAGCACGGATACTTACTTAATAAATCGACTCCTCCAAGAGTCGGTCTTCTTTGGTTGTTCCCCCATTCCAGGCCACATGAGTCTGATTGGTGAGTTTCACTTCCTTTTGTTCCCCAGCAACTTCAAACGCGGGCGAGCCAGGGAATCACGTCGCGCCCCCCGCTTGGCCCGGTCCTCTTCCTTGCTGCTGCCCCCTGAGTGCTGCACCAACATCAATTGACACCACCATCCCATCTCGTCGATATCCCAGTTCCCATCCTGCTCCCAGATGGTTGGTTTACTCGCTGACATCGCCTTCCCCCGGTCCAGACATATAATCCAACATGTCGGGCTATCCGGCCAATCACGATTATGATGATGGCTATGGCCATCATCAGCAAGGCAACACCGACTCTTACTACGACAACGACCAAGGTCAATACTATGACAATGGTTACAGTGCCGGCGGCGGCGGCGGCGCCGCTGCCGGCCATGGTGGGCAAGAGGGCTACTATGACGAGTCGTAAGTTCTTGCGCCCCCTCGCCCTGCGCCCCCTCATCGCAGTCCCGGATTTGCCTGACAGACTCTCCTAGGGGCTACTACAATTCCGACCCCAACAATCCCTACCACCAAGATGGCGGCTACTACGAAGGCCATGAACAACAGAACGACGGTTACGACAACGGCTACTACGACCAAGGCTACGACCAGGGCGGCTACGGCGGCCAAGGTCAGCGCCGTGGAGGGTCTGAGGAGGATTCGGAGACCTTCAGCGACTTCACCATGAGATCCGACATGGCTCGAGCCGCCGACATGGACTATTACGGTCGAGGCGACGAGAACTACGGCGGTTATCAAGACGGCCAAGGTGGCCGTGGCTACCGCCCGCCATCTTCCCAGATCTCGTACGGAGGCAACCGTTCGTCGGGCGCTTCCACCCCCAATTATGCCATGGATTACGGCAACGTTCTGCCCGCTGGCCAACGCTCCCGGGAGCCATACCCTGCCTGGACATCGGAAGCTCAGATCCCTCTTTCCAAGGAGGAGATCGAGGACATTTTTCTTGATCTTGTGAACAAGTTCGGGTTCCAGCGGGACAGCATGCGCAACATGTACGATCATCTGATGACGCTGTTGGACTCGCGGGCCTCGCGTATGACTCCCAACCAGGCGCTTCTTTCCCTCCACGCCGACTACATTGGCGGTGACAATGCCAACTTCCGCAAGTGGTACTTCGCTGCTCACCTCGATCTCGACGATTCTATCGGCCTCTCAAACAGGAAGGGCTCCAAGTCAAAGAAGAAGGCAAAGAAGAAGAACAAGAACGAGGCCGAGGAGCAGACACTCGAGGATCTCGAGGGCGACAACTCGCTCGAGGCCGCCGAGTTTCGGTGGAAGACTCGCATGAACCGCATGTCCCAGCACGACCGCATCCGGCAGCTCGGTCTCTTCCTCCTCTGCTGGGGTGAGGCCAACCAAGTCCGCTTCATGCCCGAGTGTCTCTGCTTTCTCTTCAAGTGTGCCGACGATTACTTGAACTCGCCAGCGTGCCAGAACTCTGTCGAGCCCGTACCCGAGTTCACTTTCCTGAACAACGTCATCACACCTCTGTACCAGTACTGCAGAGACCAGGGCTACGAGATCATAAACGGCGTCTATGTCCGACGTGAGCGTGACCACAACAAGATTATTGGCTACGATGACTGCAACCAGCTGTTCTGGTACCCCGAGGGTATCGAACGTATTGTCCTGGAGGACAAGTCGAAGCTTGTCGACGTGCCCCCCGCTGAGCGGTACCTGAAGCTGAACCAGGTGAACTGGAAAAAGTGCTTCTTCAAGACGTACAAGGAGACTCGGTCCTGGATGCACCTGATTGTCAACTTCAACCGAGTCTGGGTCATCCACCTGACAGTTTTCTGGATGTTCACTGCCAACAACGCTCCCTCGCTACTTGTCCCTAATTACGAGCAGCAGGTGAACCAGCAGCCGGCCCGCTCTGCCCAATGGTCCATTGTCGGTTTTGGCGGAGGCATAGCATCTCTCATCCAGATCCTGTCAACGCTCGCGGAGTGGGCCTACGTCCCCAGGAGGTGGGCTGGTGCTCAACATCTCACCAAGCGGCTGCTGTTCCTCCTCTTGGTCTTCGTGATCAACGTTGCTCCTGGTGTGTACGTGTTCTTGCCCCAGGCCACTGTCGCCGAGTACAATGCCCACCAAAACACCACCATTGCCCTGGTTCTCGGCATTGTACAGTTCATCATCGCCCTCTTCACGTTGCTCTTCTTCGCCGTCATGCCACTTGGTGGGCTGTTTGGCAGCTATCTGGTGAGCAAGAAATCTCGACGCTACGTGGCTAGTCAGACCTTTACCGCAAGTTGGCCTAACCTGAAGGGCAACGACATGGCCATGTCTTACGGCATGTGGGCCGTTATTTTTGGCGCCAAGTTTGGTGAATCCTACGGCTTCTTGACCTTGTCATTCCGAGACACTATTCGCTACCTGGCCATAATGGACACCAGTAGCTGTCTGGGTGACTCCATGATTGGGAACCAGCTCTGCAAGTACCATCCGACGATCCTCCTCATCTTGATGACATTCACGGACTTGGTGTTCTTCTTCCTCGACACGTACCTCTTCTACGTCCTTGTGAACGCGGTGGTCTCTATCGCCAGGTCGTTCTACCTTGGATCCTCTATCATGACTCCCTGGAGGAATGTCTTCTCCCGCCTGCCGAAGCGTATCTACTCAAAGGTGCTGGCCACGACGGATATGGAGATCAAGTATAAGCCGAAGGTGCTCATCTCTCAAATCTGGAATGCCATCGTCATCTCCATGTACCGAGAGCATCTCCTCGCCATCGACCACGTGCAGAAGCTGCTCTACCATCAGGTGCCTTCGGAACAGGAGGGAAAGCGGACACTGCGTGCTCCGACCTTCTTCGTCTCGCAGGAGGATCATTCTTTCAAGACCGAGTTCTTCCCCAGCCACAGTGAGGCAGAGCGCCGAATCTCTTTCTTCGCGCAGTCCTTGTCCACTCCGATCCCTGAGCCGCTTCCCGTGGACAACATGCCAACATTTACGGTCCTCATTCCACACTACAGCGAGAAGATTCTGCTATCTCTCAGAGAGATTATCCGGGAGGATGAGCCATACTCGCGTGTCACTTTACTGGAGTACCTCAAGCAGTTGCACCCTCACGAGTGGGACTGCTTCGTCAAGGACACCAAGATTCTGTCAGATGAAACTGCGCAGTACAACGGTGACGAGGAGAAGGCTGAGAAGGACACCGCCAAGAGCAAGATCGATGACCTCCCCTTCTACTGCATCGGTTTCAAGTCCTCCGCTCCGGAGTATACTCTCCGCACTCGAATCTGGGCCTCGCTCCGCTTCCAGACTCTCTACCGTACCATATCTGGTTTCATGAACTACAGCCGTGCTATCAAACTGCTCTATCGCGTTGAGAACCCCGAGGTTGTCCAGATGTTCGGCGGCAACTCGGACAAGCTCGAACGGGAGCTCGAGCGCATGGCTCGCCGCAAGTTCAAGATCTGTGTCTCCATGCAGCGGTATGCCAAGTTTAAGAAGGAGGAGATGGAGAACGCCGAGTTCCTCCTCCGCGCCTACCCTGACCTGCAGATCGCCTATCTGGATGAGGAGCCGCCCGCAAATGAGGGCGAGGAGCCGCGTCTGTACTCAGCCCTCATCGACGGCCACTGCGAGCTGATGGAGAATGGCATGCGGAAGCCGAAGTTCCGAATTCAGCTCTCCGGCAATCCTATTCTCGGAGACGGGAAATCCGACAACCAGAACCACTCGATCATTTTCTACCGCGGTGAATACATCCAGCTTATCGACGCCAACCAGGACAACTATCTCGAGGAGTGCTTGAAGATCCGGAGCGTACTCGCCGAGTTCGAGGAGATGAAGACCGAGAACGTCTCTCCTTATACTCCCGGTGTCAAGAACAACTCGCCTGCCCCTGTTGCCATCCTCGGTGCCCGTGAATACATTTTCTCCGAGAACATTGGTATTCTTGGTGACGTTGCCGCTGGAAAGGAGCAGACATTCGGTACCCTCTTCGCTCGTACGCTGGCCCAGATTGGCGGCAAGCTCCATTACGGTCACCCTGATTTCCTCAATGGCATCTATATGACCACGAGGGGAGGTGTCTCCAAGGCCCAGAAAGGTCTCCATCTCAACGAGGATATCTATGCCGGTATGAACGCCGTCTTACGTGGTGGTCGCATCAAGCACTGTGAATACTACCAGTGTGGCAAGGGTCGTGATCTGGGTTTCGGCTCCATTCTCAACTTCACAACCAAGATTGGAACGGGTATGGGTGAACAAATGCTTTCTCGGGAGTACTACTACCTTGGTACCCAGCTGCCTTTGGACCGCTTCCTCTCCTTCTACTATGCCCATCCCGGATTCCACGTCAACAACATGTTCATCATGCTCTCGGTCCACCTGTTCATGCTCTGTCTGATCAACCTTGGCGCCCTCCGACACGAGACCATCGCCTGCAACTACAACAGGGACGTCCCTATCACGGACCCCATGTACCCGACGGGTTGCCAGAACACGGATGCTCTGATGGACTGGGTCTACCGCAGTGTCATATCTATCATCTTCGTCATCTTCCTCGCTTTCGTGCCCCTGGTCGTGCAGGAGCTAACGGAGCGTGGAGTCCTTCGTGCGTCGACTCGTCTGGCCAAGCAGATCTGCTCGCTGTCACCCTTCTTTGAGGTGTTCGTCTGCCAGATTTATGCCAATGCGGTACAGCAGAACTTGTCCTTCGGAGGTGCCAGGTATATCGGAACGGGTCGTGGTTTCGCCACCGCTCGTATTCCCTTCGGCATCTTGTTTTCGCGCTTTGCCGGGCCGTCCATCTACTTCGGAGCTCGCATGCTGTTGATGTTGCTCTTTGCAACCTTGACGATCTGGCAGGCCGCCCTCGTCTACTTCTGGATGTCTTTGCTCGCCCTTTGCATCTCCCCGTTCCTCTACAACCCACACCAGTTCGCATGGAACGACTTCTTCATTGACTACCGCGAATTCCTGCGCTGGCTTTCCCGCGGTAACTCGGTGTCCCACGCCTCATCTTGGATCGCCTACTGCCGTCTTTCGCGTACCCGCCTTACTGGCTACAAGCGCAAGGTTGTGGGCGAGCCTTCGGGCAAGCTGTCGGCCGATGTCAGTCGTGCACACGTAACTAACGTCTTCTTTGCCGAGATCGTCGCCCCGCTGCTCCTGGCCGTCGTGACCCTTATCCCCTACATGTTCATCAACGCGCAGACTGGAGTCCACGATACTGGTGGCATCCTGAAGGACAACACCCCGGATGCGAAGCCCACGGCAGCGCTCCTGCGTGTTGCCATTGTCGCTCTCGGCCCTGTTGCTGTCAACGCCGGCGTGTGTGCCATCTTCTTCGCAATGGCTTGCTGCATGGGACCCTTGTTCAGCATGTGCTGCAAGAAGTTTGGCAGCGTTCTGGCCGCGATCGCGCACGCACTTGCTGTCATTATGCTCCTCGTCTTTTTCGAGGTCATGTACGTCCTCGAGGGTTTTAACTTCACCCGGACAATCAGCGGCATGATCGCAGTTATTGCCGTGCAGCGATGGGTGATGAAGGTGATTATCACCTTCGCCCTGACGAGAGAAATGAAGACCGACCAGGCCAATATCGCCTTCTGGACCGGAAAATGGTACTCGATGGGTTGGCACTCAGTCTCCCAGCCTGCGCGAGAGTTCCTCTGCAAGATCACCGAGCTGAGCTTCTTCGCCGGCGACTTCATCCTGGGGCACGCACTCCTGTTCATAATGTGTCCGGTGATCCTGATCCCCCAGGTCGACAAGCTGCATTCCATCATGCTCTTCTGGCTGCGGCCTAGGTACGTCTAAAGTCCTTCCTGGTAGTGTGTGAGAAGGAACATGCTAACAAAATATGACAGCCGGCAAATCCGCCCGCCCATCTATTCGCTCAAGCAGTCCAAGCTGAGGAGGAAGCGTGTCTTCCGCTATGCGCTGCTCTACTTCGTGCTGCTGATCCTGTTCATCGCGCTCATGGTGGGCCCGAGCGTCGCGGGCAAGTATGTCCCATCATCGTTATTCTCGATGCTGGACGGCACCGACCTTGTTCAGCCCACGGGCCAGGACAGGAACAACACCATCGGTGAAACGGAGACGGGCACAGGCGCAGCATCGTACACAGGAGCGCTGAAGACGATGACCGGGTCCGCATCAGCGTCGAGCACGGGTGAGGCCGCCAAGATCCGTCTCTTCTAGAGTGGCAGGGTCTGTATCACAAAGGGAAAGATGGGGAGAGATTTCTTTTACACACGAGAGGGGGAGCGGGAAGGCCTCTGCACATGGCACGGTGTTTTTGTTGCTCTTTGCTTTACCTTTGGGGTTCGGGGGGGAGTACATTGTATTGATTTTGTGCGTCCTTTCGACAAAGTATACGAAAGGTAAATGGGCATGGTAAATGGTTGTTTAGACTCGGCCCCGTTGGCAGGCACGCACGCACGCACACCGGCCCCCACATCATGCATTCTATACTTCTCCGGATGCGTTTCCTCGATGCCCGGAGGCGGCATCATGAATTGCATAATTAATTCAAGTCTGGAAGCCACATTGAAGGATGTAATCGTGTGAATGCGGAAGAATTTACATAGGTTGCAACGCTATGGGAAAGTAGTCTACCGTTTGAAAATTTGTATCGCCTGCGTGACATGGTGTTGTGTTGTGTGTGAGCCTCGGACAACCTCGCAAGGAAACGGACGAGTTCTGGTACGTGCCTAGATTGCTAGGTACCTACCTATAGGTAGGTACTTGAGTGTGTACAGTACATAGTACCAGTCGGCCTTGGTGGTGGCATCATGGGTGGGTTTCATCGGGCCCACACCAACGCAGTGAGGAAGCGGGCTGCCGCTGTTAGTGCAGATTGCCCCCTGATCCTCTCTGCTCCTTGCCCCGTCACGGCAGCAACGACGCGGCTTCGATTGAACAACCGCCGTCATCCTACCCTCGGAGACTTTTTCCCACACTCTTGTCCTGCCATCATCCGCGCACCATCTCGGACCCCGGCTGCCTCATATACTCCAGGATCTTCCGCCATCATCTGCGCGCCATTGTCCGTCTGTACGCTGTGACAGCAGTCAGCAGTCAGCATCGGGCGAGGGCACAATGACCATGGATCTGCACGAGATCCAGGCACAAGTGGCCGACCTGCTGCGCGAGGCGTCGCATACCTTCCAGAAGGTCCCCGGGTCTGCCGTGCTCATCCGTTACGTCCAGGCCAGCTACCAGAACGACCCCATCCGCTCCGTCTTCGAACTGTTCCTGCTCATCTTCTTCATCCGCTACCTGCTCAGCCCGTCCTACGCCACAAACGACTCCAACTACGTCAAGCTCAGCGAGGATGAAATCGAGGAGCTGGTCGAAGAGTGGCAGCCCGAGCCTCTGGTCGGCAAGCAGACTACCACCGAGGAGCTGGAGATGGAGAGGCTTCCTGTCATAGTCGGGTATGTCTCGCTTGCGTGCCCGCCGCGCGCTCGTCCTGCAAGGCAAAGCTAACACCAAGGGTGTCACCTGCAGCGCAACTGGCCCCAAGGTCAAACTGGCAAACGGGCGGACCGTCACGAACCTGGCCTCATACAACGTCTACAACTTCAATGCCAATGAACAGATCAAGGAGAAGGCTATCAATACTCTTCGGACCTACGGCGTCGGCCCTTGCGGCCCTCCGCAGTTTTACGGCACACAGGACGTCCATATGAAAACCGAAGCCGATGTTGCCGCCTATCTGGGGACCGAGGCCTGCATCTTGTACGCCCAAGGCTTTTCGACCAGTTCCAGTGTAATCCCGGCCTTCTGCAAGAGGGGCGACGTTATCGTCACCGACCGCGCAACCAACTATCCCGTCCGCAAGGGCATCGAGCTGTCGAGGTGTACCATCAAGTGGTACAATCCGGGCGACTGGGACGACTTGGAAAACGTCATGAGACAGGTAGCCCAGGACCAGAAGAAACAAAAGAAGCTGACGAGGCGTTTCCTTGTGGCCGAGGGCCTTTCGGAGACCACCGGCGCCTCAATTGACCTGCCACGCATGGTAGGTACCCGAGCTCTCGCCCTGTTGGCCCTCGCTGGAGACTGACCTTTGTTCGTGCCACACAGATCGAACTCAAGGAGAAATACAAGTTCCGAATCATCCTCGACGAGACCTGGTCCTTCGGTGTTTTGGGCCGAACAGGCCGCGGCGTCACCGAGGCTCAAAACGTGGACCCCGCCCAGGTCGACATGATCATCGGCTCGCTGGCCGGTCCTTTGTGTGCCGGCGGCGGCTTCTGTGCTGGTGACAAGAATGTTGTAGCCCACCAGAGGATCGCCTCCATGGCGTATACCTTCTCTGCGGCTTTGCCCGCCCTGCTCGCCGTCACAGCGAGCGAGACCATCAACATGCTGCAGTCAAGTCCCGACATTCTTGCCTCCTCGCGGGAGAACATACGTGCCGCGCGCGCACAATTGGACCCGCGGAGCGACTGGGTCATGTGCACGAGTGCTCCGGAAAACCCGATACTGATGCTCGTAATCAAGCCACATGTTGTTCAGTCGAGGCGGCTGTCATTTGAAGACCAAGACCGAGTGCTACAGGAATGCGTTGATGAGGTAAGCCCTGCTTCAGCGAGCGTACAAATGCCCCCGCCCTCCTCCATCCCCCTCTCACGTCTTTCACGGTGGCTGAACCAGGACCTGCAGGCCCTCGCAAATGGTGTCATGATCACACGGCTGAAGACCGCCCTGATCAACAAGAGCGTCGGCGGTGGCCACATTCAGCCTGCTCTTAAAGTATGCGTGACGAATGGCCTCTCGAAAAAGGAAATCGAAAAGGCAGCAGTAACCATCAGGCATGCGATCACCAAGGTCATGACGAGGAAGACGGGCAGCAAGCTGTCGTTGCCTGGCTCATGAGCACCTAAGCATGCGAATCCTTTTTTAGCGCAACAGCTTCATGTCTACGGCGCTATGCATCATGATATACCGGAGTTTTGGCAGCCCGGGACAGACGAGGCGGCCATTAGCGTCTCTGCAGTATTTGGCCGGCTGCCTTGCAATCGACTCAGGTCTGGCGGTCGGAACCCAACGCACGAGGAATTAGACTTGGTTAATGATTTGAGAAATACAGCTTCTGGCGCCGTACACGCCCTTGCTTGGTCATCCTAGATGCTCGATGCTTTTGTCTGTCTTGTCTCACCTGGTGCGTCACTTGCGTGCTCGGGCGAGACACCTAGTGATGAGATTGGAAATAGCAGAGCCCAATTCCTCCCCTTCGTACGAGACCGCCCTGGCAACTAGCCCAGTGTGATGTGCGAGGCCAAGCTGACCCGGAGCGGATTTCGAACGGTCAGTCGGTGGCATCAAGATTTGACGACAGCGGGAAGACGACCAAGGCGATGCGGTTGTGCCTGGTCGTGAGCTCAACCTGCCAACCAACGGCGCTGGCCTTCAGTTGTGCCGCGGAGAAGGCACAAGATGGTCACGGGGAGGTGCGATCGAGCCGTGTAGGTCGCTGGTTCCCGTGTTTTGTGGACGGACTGCGGACGCCCAGACCGGACGTAACGTGCCTTGTCATCTCCTGGAATGCATCATATCAAAACTCGGCAAGTGTCACGGACAGAGAAACATCGTCCATCCTTCGCTGACCATGTCCACGCTCCCAACGACCGCTCTCCACCAACTGACCATTCCCTTTCCCATCTCGCACCACACATCGCAGCCCGAAGACAAAGACACTGGCTGCTGTCTCGACGACTCGGCTAGTCACACGCTCGTTTAAGCCGCGCACATTTGTAGCCTCCCTTGACACCGCCAAATCGCTCCAAGATGCGACTCAACACCTCAGCGGCGGTTGCCGGCCTTGCTGCGCTATCCCTCGCCGCTGCAGAGCAGCACCATCACCACCACCACCACCACCGCAGGGTTCATGACCATGCCCATGCCCATGCCAACAACCTGGCTGCGAGGTCGCTTGACTTGAAGGGCAAGACGGTCACAATCACAGACCACACGCGCACGGAAGCGACCTCACTTCCCGAGATTGTTGTCTTTGTCGACAAGAATGGCACACCCGTGACCACCGCGGAGGCCATGGTCGTCCTTGTCCCGCCCACTAGCAGTGCGTCGGGGCCGGGCCTGGAAGAACACAAGGCTCTCGGAACCCATACGGTAACCGGAGTGCCGACTGCGCCCACTGGTGGTGCCGCCCGGCCGCCCGGAGGTACCGGTTCGCCTGTCAATAATGCCACGGGCCCCGGTCTCTTCGGAGTCGCGTACGCCCCGTACAACGCAGACGGAGGCTGCAAGTCGGCCACTCAGATCATGCAGGACTTCGGCGTCATCGGAAAGACTTACGGGTTCGTGCGCGTGTACGGTATGGACTGCAACCAGATCCCCAACGTCTACGCCGCCGCCAAGGCCAATGGCCTCAAGGTGTTCTTCGGCATCTTCAGCCTCGACAACCTGGGCGACCAGGTGGCCACGCTGGTGCAGGGGATCGAGAAGGACTGGTCGATCGTCGACACTGTCAGCATCGGGAACGAACTGGTCAACAACGGGCAGGCGTCCCCGCAGCAGATCCTGGACGCGCTCAAGAGCGGCAAGGCGCTGCTGCAGCAGGCGGGCTGGACGGGCCCCGTGGTGACGGTAGACACGTTCGTGGCCGTGCTGGCCCACCCGGAGCTGTGCAAGGCGAGCGACTACTGCGCCTGCAACATCCACCCCTTCTTCGACCCCAACACGGCGCCGGGCCAGGCCGGCGTGTTCGTGGCCAACCAGGTGCAGAACATCCGCAACAAGCTCGGCGACCCGTCGGCGCGCGTGCGCGTTACCGAGTCGGGCTGGCCGTGGCAGGGTTCGGCCAACGGGCAGGCGGTCCCCGGCGTGGAGCAGCAGGAGGCGGCTATCAGCAGCATCCGGGCGGCGTTTGCCAGCAACCCGCAGGACATGGTGCTCTTCTCGGCCTTCAACGACCTGTGGAAGAAGGCGGACCCGCCCACGTTCTACGCGGAGCAGTACTGGGGGATAGGAACAGCCAATGCTCCTTCTGCGTGAGCTGGCAAGCTGTTGTTGATGAGAGATGACTTTCCCGATGCTTGATGAGAATTGTACGATGGTCCCGTGATTTGGCCTTCCCACGGACCGACCCAAGTTCTTTTTGGGTCACCTCTGCGTCACTAACACCCTGAGACATCGGTTACGAGTGATCATATGGGGAACGCTAGGATCATTTTCTTCAGTTTCTTGGACCTGTTTTTTTTTTCTTGCTCTTTTTTCTTTTTTCTTTTCTTTTCTTTTCTTTTCTTTTTTTTTTGGAGGGGGGAGGGACCCGTGTATGTAGTCAAGTTTTGGACCTGGCCCACTGGTTAGGGGATTGATTGGGACACTTAAGTTGATGCCACTGGCGTGAATCGGTAGCTTGAGGCAATATCAAGACGCATCCATCCTGAAAGCATTGACGTAGAAGAACGGTCCCGACGTCCTCAAATCCTTGGTGGCGGCTCGATTTGACAGACAGAGATTTCAGATCTATTACGATAGCTGCGCCTTTGCAGCACTGGACACCCGCCGAATGTAACAGTAGATGGCCAAGCACATCGATCAACAGCCAAGGCGGCCCTGCGAAGCTTGCCCGGAAAAGGGCTGCAGGACCAAGACCCATCGAGAGGGTTTCCGGCTTGCACGCCAAGGGCACGAGGAACCAGGGTAGATACAAGATATGCCGGGCCCGGCGACCTGCCCTCTTTGTCTTTGTGTGTCTTGTGAATCTCGGTGCACACAATGTGGCCTCGATTACTTTCGCCCAGCGCGAATAGTTGTCCGGCAGTTACTCTTCCGCATCGTCGGTCTGACATTACTGGTTATTGACTTGCAACGAGACCCTCCGTCTTTTACGGCTAGCTGTGGTCGGACGAGGTTGATGATCCCTCGCCGCCGAGATTGGTACAACGAGGTTTGTTCGACTGCCTCACTGCCGGATGAATGGATGGCTCGTCCTTATCTCTGGGTCCCTGATGGCGCCCATGGACCTTGTCTCTCGCAACCAAGCATGACCATTGATTCCCCAGGGCCGCGTCTCATTGGTCGCACGCCGAGCCAGGTTCCAGATATCACTCGGTTGAGGATGTGGTCGCTTTTAATCTGCCTTCGCACAGAGCAAGCCTGCAATGCCGTGGACTTCGTTCTACCGCCGTGTCGGACGGGCATGGCTTCACTTGCCATGATACTGCTGTCTTCTGCTGGAGGGAGCTTGCTTCTGCTTGGACGGATAAAAGAAGGTCGCGAAGACATCGACTCCCCTTTGCCCCCGCCGCCCTTGCACTCGGCCCCACCGGCCCGCCATCTCGGCCGGCCGTCATGATCCTGATGGCTCCCATAGCCCTGTTCCTCCCTTCTTTGCGTGACCATGGGCCCCCTCCCCCGCTTCAATTTTTTTTTAAAAAAATACCTTTCGCCCCTGGACATACTGGCCGGCTTGATAAGCCGCGGTCATTACTACCAATTCTGACGAGGAAGGCAAAGCACGCTCTGGATTGTAGTTCCACCAACCAACCATCTTCGGGCTACAGAGGCAAACTCTACCCACTGGCAGTCTGCCGATCTGTAACGATGGTGTGAGCCTGGCTCGCCCCTCATGCCGATACTGGATGATAAGTTCGTGCTATACCATCCGGTCGGTTCAACATGCGCTGTAACATTGCATCGGATGCCGGTCTGCTGGCCGTTATGACCCTTCGACTGCTGAAAGGGGAAGTTGCCAAAGACCCTGCGCGTTCTGGACCGTTGTGGCCGGAGATAACGAGCATGTCGTATCATCGCGTCAACTGATAGACCCAGACCGGTGGTTGTCTCGGGTCTCTGGGGGACGTGTATCTGGCATCGGTAACTCTCAGATTCCCGTCTACGATGCAAACTATCAGCGGGTCACTGGCCATGTGGACCTGCCTTTGCTGCGAACTTATCTCCACGGCTGGGTATATAATCCATCCCGGCCCCGTTCGGTCGTACCGCGCATTTCCCAGCCTCTCTGGACGGTGTAGCGGACCTGGTACTCAAAGGCGTCTCTATCCTTCGGACACAACATAAGTTCCTCACCCGTCATGGCCGTCGTTGCTGACGGTGGGCCGGAAGGCACCTTACCACCCGAGATCACACCACAACATGAGAAATCTAGGGATAGGAACACTCTATCATCCCGCTCTTTGGATGAGAAAGCCTCCGATATCGAGGTCGTGTCCACAGGCCCCGACTCTGATTACGATGATGCTGCCAAGATCTATGTGCCAGAGGACAATGAGGAGTTCATCGACCCCCGTCTGAAGAACTGTACGCATGACCTTGACCCTCTTGTGTGCCATGAGCCACTCGCATAGTGTACGGTTTTGGCATACTGACTTGTGTCTGTCAGACCCGGTTCCTCTGGTCGCGAAGACGGTAGACTTGCACAATGATTTCAAGTGAGTTGCTCCATCCGGACCTACCCACTCGACTCCCGGCTGAGATGACCGCAGTGAGCCTATCCTCACATTCCGTTTCTGGTTTCTTTCCACATTCTGGGTGGTCATTGGCTGCGCCATCTCGGCCATGTACTACTTTAAACCGTACTATCAGACCCTCAGCTCCTATGCGGTCCAGTTGCTGTCATGGGGAATGGGGGATGCGAGTAAGTGATCCCGAAACAAGCCTTCCCTTCCTTGCGTATGGTTTTACTTCTTTTGCTCAATATAGAGGGCAACCTCAGCCCTCCCATTGCCGCTGAGAAACACTATTATACTCCCCAACATGGATGATCACAATTCACTGACGTTCGATTTTGCAGTGGCCAGATATCTCCCGAAAAGGACATACACCATTTTTGGAAAGTCCTTCAGCCTGAATCCAGGACCATGGAATGCCAAAGAGCATGCCCTCATTGTTGTTGCTTACTGGGGTTCTTGCTACGCTGCCTATGGTGCGTGGCCCTAGTTCTCAGAAGCCACTCTCACGATGACAGGCTAATAATTGCTCAGGTCTTGGACCGCTGTCAGCACTGGAGCTGTACTATGGCCGAAAAATCAACCCTGGCTGGGGCATATGTTTCTTGTTGACTTCCCAGATGATCGGATACGCCTTCACAGGGATATATCGTGACATTCTGGTCCGCCCGCCCAAAATCTATTACCCAGGAGGTAGGCCGATTCGACCTCTTCTCGATATTGTCATTTGGAGCCTGGAGCTAAGTCCTTCTCAGTTCTCCCTAACGTGGCGTTGTTCAACGCTATGCACAAGAACCCGTCCGTCACCAAGAAGTCTCTCAGGTTCTTCGCCGTGGTCGCCTGTGCTACCTTCTGCTACCAATGGATCCCTGGTTTCATCTTTCCCCTTCTTTCTTCCCTTCCCCTATTATGCTATTTTGGCCACGGGCAATGGAAAGCCTACTTGATTGGATCCGGCTACTGTAAGTACGGACTCCCCGTTGGGATCAAGCCCCAACATGCAATGTAGTGCCTGCATAGCGCCAGGCACTTCCATCAAATTAGCTCGTCTAGTTGGTTATGGCAAACTGACATCTAGAAGACGGCTTCGGTATGCTCGACTTGACGCTGGACTGGAACTACGCCAGCTTTCTCTCTCCTCTATACACGCCATTGTGGGCCAACGCCCACCAGATCGCTGGGGCCATCTTCTGCTGCTGGTTCCTTTACCCAGTCATGTATTTCACCAACGCGATCAATTCTCAGAATTACCCACCAATGTCATCCGGCACCTTCGACCTCACAGGACAGGCCTACAATATCACGCGCATTCTCACCCCCGAGTACACCCTGAACCAGACGGCAATGGACGCCTATTCACCTCCTCGCTGGTCCACATCGTATGCCATGTATTTCTTCTTTGGCTTCGCCGCATCAACAGGCGCTTTGGCGTACTCCATACTCTGGTATGGAAAGGACTCTTACAGGGCTTTTCGGGACGCACTCAAGAACATACGAGACGACTACAATGATCCGTACTTGAAGCTCATGAGCCGCACCGAGAGGGTCCCCCATTGGTGGTATATTACGCTTCTAGTACCCTGCCTCGTCTTGTCCCTGGGTTGCATATACGGTGCGGATATGGGCTTGCCGTGGTGGGGATTCATCGTCATCACGCTCGTCTCGGTCATCTGCACTTTTCCGAATGGGATCCTTTGGGGTGTTGCAAACGTGCAGGTCGGCATGGCTTTTCTCTCGGAGCTCATGGCTGGCGCCATGTTCCCTGGGAACCCGACGGCCGTCCTCACTTGTATGACCTACGGACGACAGATCTTGGAGCAGAACCTGAACCTCACCTCGGACTACAAGTTCGGGTTCTACATGAAGATCCCGGAGAAGGAGATGTTCTGGGGCCAGGTTTATGGGACTCTCCTGGGTCCATTCGTCAATTATGGGATTATGCGCCTCGTGATAGATCGCAGTAAGTGCTCACTTTCCATGATACCTTTGGTGCCCGGACCGGGACAGCTTTACTGACGGAGCTCCAGTTGGCAAGGAGACCCTGATCGGAAAGATGGACTCGAACGCCTGGCTTGCCCTGAAGACAAAGAGTTACTATTCGCTCTCAGTACTTTGGGGTATCCTGGGCCCCAAGGTGCTATTCGATAAGGGCTCCCCGTACAGCTGGATTTACTATTCTTTTCTCATCGGCCCAGCCCTGGTGGCCGTCACATACGCCGTCCACAAGTACAAACCGGGCTGGAACATCGAGACACGGTGCAACGTGACGATGCTCCTTTACGGAGGGACCATCTTCCCTGTATATGAGACCACGAACCTCATGACATCTGCTCTGCTTTCCCTGGTCTTCATGGGATACATCCTCCGAGTGCACCCGGTGTGGTTCCGCAAGTACAATTACTTGCTGGGGACTGGTCTCGACTGCGGGACTCAGGTCTGCGCCACCATCATTATGTTTGCTATCAACTTGCCCGGCGTCACCATGCCAGCTTGGTGGGGCAATAACGTGAGTACCTGGACTCCAGCGAGAACTTGTGGACTTGGACTGACTTGATTGACCGCAAAGGCCGAGTACACTGATCTTTGCTATCCGCCGTCTAGCTTGCCACCTAATGCGATGAACTAACTGCCATAGAATTGGCTGTGCTCCTGAGCCGGGGAGATATTCCGCGGGTGCTGCCCCGTCGAGTTTGGCAGAGGAGGACAGTATGGTGGAAATGTGCGTACAGAGGCCCGGTGTACCTTTTGTACTCTGACGGCCCAGGGCCAAGGAGATAAATCGGTAGTTGGCTCGGAATGTTTAATGCAGATTCAGAGTCAGCAAAGCTATTTTCCCAACAGCAGACCTCAAGACTTTTGCCTTCTGGCCTTTTTCGACATGTCCCTGTGAATCAGTGGAGTTTGGAATTAGTCTGACCAGTGTCTCTGAAGACTGCTGTGGCTCCCCGTGTACGGGGGGAGCCCAGGTATGTGGTGGCATTCAACAGCTGCGATTGGAGGGTATGCCGGTACTCGGCTTCGTAGACTAGAAGGTGTGATGGAGAGACCCTTGAAAATCCTAAAGTTCTGACCCCGCCCCCTTGAATCGCAGGTTCGGTAGTTGAGTTGCCCTTCTCATCTTTTCCCGCTACATCTTGAGGTTCATTGCTACGAAGAATCTGCAGCCAAACTGACTGGTTTCGAATGTTGAGATGGCGGCTGAGAACATTGAACGGTTCTACCCTGACAAGGAGTTCCCAATCATCACTCATGGGCTGCCTTACCCGGAAGCCTGCGCAAAGCATCTTACCGCGACTCTCAACTGCCTGAAGCCGTTCCTGCTGATATCTGAGTCGCTCAGCAAGACGGCAGATGTTATTCGGAGGCTCAACTCGGCTATGAACAATGGTAACGTCAGAGTTGTCGGAACTCACATTGGCATGCGTCCTCATACATACTATTCTGAAGTCATGGAGGTCATGCACGAGGTGAATGGATCTGGCGCAGACTCCATAGTAACTGTCGGAGGTGGGAGTCTTATTGATGGAGCCAAGGCCGTCTCCTTCGTAAGTCACTCGTGACAACGGTAAGCCCTGGTCTCACAATCGCTAGGGACTGGCAAACGGCGCCAATAGCGTCGATGAACTGGATCTTCTCTTTCGAACCAGCCTTGCGTTTAGGTACAATAGACCTACGCCTGCAGATGCTCCGAAGAAGGTCCATAATTCGGTCATCCCTATCCTGTCAGTCACCACAACCCTCAGCGCCGGCGAGTTCAATCCACCGGGCGGCGCAACAAACGATGCCACGCATCATAAGCAGCTTTTCCAGAACCCCGGAAAGATTGGAATATCTGTAATTGTTATGTAAGTGCCCTTTGAGATGATGGCGACTCGATTTGGAGAACACTAGCGACGACCATAGCTTCAGTCATTGACATGATTCTAGGGACCCCGCCCTCGCGCAGACAACTCCACAGAAAGTATGGCTTTCCACTGGATTGAGAGCCGTTGACCACTGCGTAGAAACAATTTGCAGCTCAAATCCCAGCCCAGAGGGGACCAAGCATTCGCTCCGGGGTCTCAAGCTGCTACTCCCGGGCCTGCTGAGGACAAAAATGAAGCCGGACGATCTTGAGGCTCGGCTGAGATGCCAGTTGGGGGCTGCGGAGAGCATGAGGGCGGCAAACCTCTATGGGGTCAAAGTCGGTACGGTAGACTGGTACCCGGGACGAATGCTGCGTTCACACGCCATCCTCGTTGCAGTCCCTCGAGGGAATGGGCTGACGAGAAATGACAGGCGGGTCTCACGGGATCGGGCACCAGCTCGGTCCTATGGGCGTACCACACGCGGAAACGACATGCATATGCCTCCCGGCCGTGCAGAAGTACAACGCAAAGGTCAACGCACAGCAGCAGACCCTCGTGACCGACGCCTTGTGGGGTGATTCGGATATCGCGGCGACACTCACCAAGCACTCGCTTGTAAGGGGGCAGGCAGACCTGAGCGATGTCTTGGACGCGGTGATCCGCGAGCTCGGTTTCCCGAGGACACTGCGAGACTACGGGATAGGAAGGGAAAAGCTCGAGGCCATCGCGGAGAGCAGCCTCAAAGACCCCTGCTGCCAGTTCAACGTGATCCCGTTGGAGAAGAAAGCGCAGGTGTTGGAGATCCTGGAGATGTGTTTGGGTTAGTGAAATGTTGGCTCTCAGCCTAATTCTCCCTGTTTGGGCTCAGGCGTTCGGCACTTGATGAACCCGTCTTGTACCCAGACCTTTAGGCGAGCGAAAAGTCTTGCTGGAGTATCGTGGCTTCGCCCCAGCGTCAAAATTCGGCATTGTCGGCCCAGCCCCTTTCCATACTTATTGCCTGATACGCTCCAGGACAATCCGAATGGGGCGAAAGCTCCCTGCACACCCTCGCTTGCTGCCATATTACTTATAACATCATTGGGCTTCGGCACCATCTCTGTTGCTTCGACGGTCCAGTCCGTGAGGCGTTTTGCGTGAAAGATCGGCGGTCAGAGAGTTTACGAGAACTAACGTTCCTGAACAATGCTGACCGCAGATGTAGGAAAACCTGGCTTCTCAGATGTGACATTCCTTTTTAATTTTTTTAAATTATTTATTATTATTTCTTGGCCTTGAAGGCCGCGAACCGCGTAATATGGAGGGGACAGGATTGTGTTTTCGGATCCATCTTTCCGAGTAGGCGAGAGGCGTGCTCCAGTGGGAATGGCCTACCCTTCAGGCCGTTTCCTGCAGGTCTGCGATAGGAGTCGCAAATATTTGATACACGGACACAAGCTGAACAAGGAGTGCTGGCGTCTGGACCATTTGCGAAGTGGTCTGGTGCTGTGCCAACTCGTAGGTGCCGAGACTCCTTTGCAAAGCGAGGGGATCGTGACTGACATGTATTAAAGACAATCAGAAGGACTCTCGCACAAATTTCCGCCATCGAGACATGCTGCACAGGCACACCATAAGATGACAGGTTTGTAGGGCTGAAACTAGGGAAAAGGCCACAAAAAGCAAGCTCCGAAGCGCCTATATAGCCCAGCGCGCAGGTAATGTTGTGGGCAGCCTTTGCCATTCATGCCGTGGTCGTCGTGGAGGCAAGTCGCGAGACTCGTCATAAAAAGGAGTTGGGGGGGGGGGGGGGTAACCATGCAGGTCAGTACTTCTGGGCGGCAACTTTGGTGTAGGAGCATCTTCAAATGGTGACATCACGCGAGGAGGAACGAGTCTCGGACATGGTGACCTTGTTGAATCAGTATCAAAGATATCCCTCGAGGAGAACCTGTGTCTGGTTTCGAGGATGAGTCCCTCGAGGACATTTGACACAGGCAAGTCGTAGCATCCATTACAAGTCGAGGTACGGTTTAATTATTGCACTGGGCGACCAAGGCCTGCATTTGTTAGGCTTGGCACATTGAATTGATGCCTCAATGTTACTATAGTGGCGCATTCATGATATTGGTAGAATATCCAGGGACTAAAATTCAGTGGATAATCCGAGAGCTCGCGGCTGATTGTAGCCTCTTCGAAGAACAACATCCACCGAAGCTGGAGGTAACATACACCCACGGCTAGACCCGCCTCCCGGTGCAGAAACCACGCTTTGTAGAAACTGCTCATGGCCGGCGCCGGCTCGAAACGGTGCATCTGAGCATTGTGTCGGATGGTAGCCGAGTGTGGCTGGTCTCCCGCAATCGCTGCCAAACTTCGTTGGCAGACCCCCACCGGTGCCGCAATTTAGCCTGCAGACTGTTGCCTGGTGCTTGTAGGTGGGCGAGAGAGTACCGGGACAGATGGATCCCCACGAAACGAGCACTTTATGTGGAACGATGAATGCATATTGCCAGGATATGCTTTGATTTCGAGCTGATCAAATGGAATCTGATGCCGGTCCCCAGCGTCGAAGCCGAGAAAAGGACTGCACCTGTTGAAGTCTTGGAACAGCCTCACAGTCTACAACGACCTCTGCCCTCTCACGGCTAGCGTTTCTGGCCAATCGTATAACACGGTTTTCGCCCCACACTACCCCGGACCAATCGTGCCAAGTTTGATGTCTGCTGTCGCATGCCTACTTCAACATCTCACTCTCACAGTTTCTCACTCACAAAGCATATAATGGGGGTTATCATAGCAACAAAGCTGCATGTCCAAGTCCGATTATTGGTCGTGTGCCGGCTTTGTTGACAGCGCCACGTGGCTTCTCGAGAGCTCTTTGTTGCGTTCAGGGGGGTCACTACACGACCATTGTCTTACATTTCATTGTTGAGCATCTCTACATCCAAAGTGTCCTATTACATATAGAGTCATGAATATAACCCTGGCTCTGGATCAAGTTGTAGTCATACGAAGCAGGTCCTTGACAGATTCAGCACTGTGGTTCCAATACCGCCCCGAATACTTTCTGGAAAAGAATCAGGGGTATCCCTCGAGTGGTGCCATAATACATTATAAAATGCCTTGCTCCGTGTGGGAGTCAATGAAGTTCGTCTTCGTCTTCCTCTTCAGCTTCGTCAGTCGCTGGAAGACAATCCATCATGTGAGCCAAGCAACGCGAAATCCACACCCATTCGGCACCAGGGAGTGGAGTGAGTTTGCAGCCGCCCAGGCGAACTACAACGAGCGTATGGTCCTGAAGATCGCTGACTTAGAAGCGCAGGTGCAGCAGGCCACCGAGCTGGTGGGCTCGCTCGACGCATTGGCTACTCACCAGGACACGATCATCAATGATCTGAGGCTGCAAAACAAAGCTCTGAGTGACTGCCCGGACCCGGATGTCTTTCAGAGGATATTGGACGACACGCACGCACCCCTCAAGAAGCCTGCAGCGGCTGGTATGCCAGACATAGAGAGCTCCGGGCCCAGCAGTGCCCAGGATCTTTCAGTCGCTGAGCCGGCCCGGGCCAGCGATGGTGACATGAAACTCTTTTATGGAACGGCAACCGACCAGAAGTCGACGGCCTTTTCGGGCCCTCTGACACTCGCCGACGAGTTGAACGGTCATCTCGAGGAATCTGAGGATGAGTCGGAGGATGGTGATTAATGATAGTATTCCATTGTCATGCTTGGGCCGGTAAGTAACATGGGGACTTTACTTTGTGCAATAATTCTAGAGAAATATAACTCGAACTTGATGCGAAGTAAAATGAAGTTCAAGTTGCAATTGTGGTTGTGAATGTCGTCTCGTGGTGCTTGCGAGCTCGGCTCCTGTATATCGTGCTAGACCGAAGATAGCTCGACCCCAGACATGTTGGAGTCGCGATGAGCCAACTCATTGCCATACCTATGTCACAGCTACGAAGATCAGGTGGCTTTTTGAACCATATTCAAGGCAGCCAGTGAGGTCGAGCCTTGTCCGCGCTGGAAAGCAAAGACGACCCGCACGATGCTGAGTCACAGCATGCGCGCCTTAGTCTCGGCCCGTCTTCTGTGATTTGTGATGCGCGGCAAGCAACTGGAATAGAACAGTCACTTTGACGCGGAAAGTATAAACAACGAACCTCGCAGGCCATTGTTCCTACCGGGATTAGTTGATTTTTCTCCGAACCCGGTACCTACACAACAACACGCAGAATCCATTTACTCGAGAACCAAGAAGCCCAACCTCCGAGGCCAACGGGAAAAGGAATAGCAGATTCGAGACAATGGCAAAGCCACTCTCGGGCCGGGACGTACTCTACCGGCTCGGCGCCTTCGTGGCGGTCCATGCGACATGTTTAGCCAGCCTGGCCTGGTCCGTCAAGCACATGAGGTACAGGAATATCAGTCCGAGCAGCGCAACGGCGAATCTGGTGGTTATCACGCTCTCTTGTGCCACATGCGTTCTGGTAGCCCTTATGCTGAGCCCGGTTGTGTGGCACTATTCGTCACGCAAAGCTGAGGGGTTCCACAAAACCGCCGAAGTGAAGGAAGAATAGGACCTTGACACGGCGTAACAAGTTTACTGCTTGTTTCGATTTGCAGGCGACAAGTAGCCAAATAAAAAGATCCGAATAGGCCTGGATATCTCTAAGACGTGCCGTAAGCAAAGACCAACAACCTGAGCGCCGGGATCAGAAGAATTTGGACTTGAGTCCTCCTATAACCACGTTCCTCTTCTGCTTGCCAATAAACTTGTTCACATCATCAGCCCAGCCCTGACTCTGGTCGTTGAGGCTCTCCATGTTGTCTCCCATGATGTTCAGTTTCTCCGTTCTTTCATTGAGCTGTCGCTGCAGGTACTCCCCCCAACCCTCCTGATTTGCTGCTCCAATACCGGAAGAACCCGCTGTTGGGCCGCTCCTAGCCAGCCTCGCCTCCTCCGCCGCCGCCTCGATCATGCGTTTCGAGGCTGGCCTATCAGGCCCACCGATCAGCAGGTCGAGGTCTGTGGGCGATACGTATTGCGTCCCGGACAACCACTGCACGTTGGAAATCGTTGGCCGCGGCGGTATGACGGCCTCGGGATTCACGAGCTTGTCGTCGTTGTTGAGAGCATCCTTGCCCTTACCAGTGCCCCACACTGGTATGATGACAAGCTCTGAAGGTCCAGCCCACCCGATGATGTCCCCAGTCGAGGCGACGATATTGCTTGTGCTCCTAGTCGGGTCGAGCATGGGGAGCGAGGCTTTGCTGAGCTCCTTAAGGCCCGGGAGGGAAAAGGCGCGAGCGGTCCCGTCGCCGAAAGTAGCTACCAATGCGACACCATGCAACTCGAACTCGGTGATGGCGGCTGCGTCGCAGAGGACGTCATCGAATGACTTGGAGGCACCTTTGGAACCGGCAGGCTTGAATATGCGCGCCTCGGTTTGAGTTGCTAGGACGCACCAATGAGTGTCCGATCCAGAGAGCAAAAGGGAGACAAGGGAGAAGACGTACCAACAACCAGTACACCGTTGACATGCTGGCCATTCCTAAGACCGCCCATGACCTCAGGAGTAGCCGCAGCGGGACGGCCAGTGTCTGTCTGTATCGGACAGATGGCAATGACTTTGTCGCCTAGGTTCGCAACACCGGCCAGCTTGACCGAGTAGCTGTTACCAGAGGGCAGGATCTTGAACGTGGCCACTTTACCCTGGGCGGTGCCCACGAAGCATGCTATGCTGGAGTAATTGTCATCGTCCAGCGTCATGATTCCAAACTCAATGACGACTGGGTAGTCTTTAGTCGCAGTGGCGCTCGAGTGTCCTCTAAGGAAGGACGACCTCTTTTCCTTCTGCGCGAGCTCCCCCATCGACGCCTTGAAGATGACGGTAGGGCCGCGCAGGTCGATGATGCTAAGACCACCGCCCTCGGACCCGACTGCCACGAAACCAACATCAGACACGCATAAAGCGGTGACGGGCCCTTGTGCGGTCTCATACAAGACAAAAGGCTGGAGACCTTCCTTCAACGAGGGCTCAGTCCTCGAATTGATATCAACCAGGCCGCCGGGGTTACTCTCGAGCTGCTTCTTATCTTCATGGCCGAAGCTGTGGTTTCCGCCCCAGCGGTAGATGACAACGTCGCCGCTGACGGTACCAGCTGCAAAATCACCACTGTTGGGTGCCAGGTGCATGGCAGACACGTCAACGTTTTCAAACCGGTCGAGAGCCCTGGACAGATCAACCTGTAGTTGCGTGGGGTTTTCCATCTCGTCAGCATGCCCGAGGTCCCAGAGGCGAATCGTACTGTCGGCATGAGCCACTTGAATGATGTTTCTGCCCTCATATCGCCTTCTTGGCTTCGGGCCCTCGGCGCCTCCCTTGATAAGATCCTCTCCTTTGCTGCGCTTCTCTGTCATCCCCAGCCACCGGCCGCGGTCCAGAGTCGAGACCACAACCTTGGTAACGAAGGGATGCACAAAAGACAGCGAAGGGTGGAGCTGGTTGGTGGGGCTGATGGGGTACCCCGAGGGGAAGCTCATAGTGATCAGCTCACCGGATGACAGCGTGGCCATGATCGCGATGGGATCCTGAGCCCCGGCAAAGTGAGGAGAGGACCGTGGGAGCAGGCAGTAGTTGGTAACGTCGGTCCCGGGCGGGATGGGCAATATCTGTTGGCGTTTGGCCTTGAAGTGATCCCCGAGTGCCTGCCAGGACGAGGTGGCGTAGACCGGGGTCTGGCCCAGCTCCATGAATGTCAAGCCCTTCTGCGGCTCATCTACTGCCTGCCCACCAGCGATGAGGAGAGCCGTGTCGTCAGGGTTCTCTTTGCAGCACCACGAGATCTTGGTGAACGGCTGGACGAGCCTCGGAGGCGGAGGACTCGAGGTCACCTGGTTGACGTTGGTCTCGTACAAGGACCTCGCCATGACGACACGGCCGTCCTTAGGGTCCCAGAAGACAAGACTCCCGTCGTCGTGGGCGGTCAGGATGAAAGTGCCGGTAGGGTGCCAGGCAGCGTGTAACAACCTCGGCCTGCGCAGGGAGTCGACGTTGTCTGAGTTGCCGCCGGGAGCGCCACGGGGCAGGACGTACTCGAAGAACTTGGTTGCCTGGTTCTGTTTGAAGGAGTAGATGACGGCGCCGTGAGTGTAGGCCACCAGCAGCTTGCCAATGTCGCGGGGGTGCAGCTGGATGGAGACGAGGTTTGCCATGGTGGACTTGGGGTCCTTTTCTCGCCAGAAGTTGGGGGTGCGGAAGGGGGAGAGGCGCTCGCGGTCCAGGTCGTAGGCGGAGACCTCTCCGCTGGACTGGCCGATGAGGGCCCAGTCAAGCATCGGATCTGTGACCAGGCTGACGACGCCGCTGCCACACGGGCCGCCGGCGATTCTTTTTGCGGAGTCGAGGTCCCATATTGTGAGCTCCCCCCTGGTGTTGAGGCTGATGAGCCTGTTGGCGGAGAAGTGCAGGCTCCGGATGGAACCGGGCTTGCTGTGCTGGAAGTATTTCTGTATGCGGCTCCGGCCAAAGACGTATATCTGGCCGTTGCCGAACTTGGACTCGTTGGTGCCGACTGCGAGGAGGGATTGGACGGGATCGTATGCGAGGCAGCTGTTGGCTCGAGTCAGCGGGGCGGCATGTCACCAGCTTTTAGCCGAGCCTTTGACTGCCCTGCCTAACCCATATTTATCCTCCAGGGAACGGACGGCCTACCTGATCTGCGAGTTGATGCCGAAGCGCGCCTGCTCGTCCGGGACGAATAGGTGCGGGAGGATCGCGGCGGACAGGTCCTTTTGCATGCCCGCCTGCTTCCCACGGAGAAACGAGGCCATCGTGGCTGAATGCCCGGCCGGCCGGCTGGAAGGGTGGGTGGGTTGGTCTGTCGGCGATGCAACGCGATGCGATGCGACGCGATGCAAAGCAATGCCGTTGCAGAGGTGAGGACTAGGGTGAAGGGATGGGGAGGGGTTTGCTCACGACATCGGATCAAAACATAGTCTATCTGATTGTCTGATTGTTTGATTGTCTGGTGGGTGAGGTGGGCTCCGGATCTACATTCGGCAGAGGGGTCTCTGAGAGCTCAGCCTCAGGCCCCCCCCCCCGCCAGCGCTACGTCAGTCCTGTCAGATGGAGCATGCGCGGGAGCAGGGGTGCCCCCAGAGGTAGTGAGCCCACTCTACATACAGCACACTAGATTGGTTGCAATGCTGAGATGACACGACCAGGACCACGACCCAGGACTAGCCACGACGTGCTGAACCCCAAGGCCAATGTGCGCCGCGAACATCTGCAAGACATATGAAATCCAAGGCGCAGCCCACCGCGGCTCCACCCTGGCCTTGGCTGCATCCGCCCCGATGCTCCTCAGTCCTCAGAGGCCAAACACCAACTGCGCCATGCTGGCGCCCAGCTCCGCAGACCCCCAGACGCTGCCGAAATGCCGTGCGAAGTCGACCGGTGCCGCGTTGGGAACACCTCGCCGGGGATGATCTAGGTAGTCGTCAACGCCGCAGCGACGCAGTAGCCCGGCGCCGCACCGGCTAGCACGAGATTGTACATCGCCATGTCCAGCGTCTGTCTCGGAACGTGGCCATCCCCTCACGCCGTGTGCTGCATCCCCTGGCAGCAGCAAGATGGCAAGTCTGACCAGAAGACCACGAAAGGGCACACCCGAGCAACAACTCGAGGTGCCGCCATTCCCGATAATGCCCAACAAAATCAGACCACGACGCCACGCGCACAGCAAAGCCCACTCTCGCCGACCGCTTGGCCTGGGTTCACCCCACCTGCGCTGGCGGTGACATCTTCCACGGCTCTTTGGACAGTCCGCTCGACGTCAAAGGTATAACGAGGCGTGTCGGCCGGTGTATCATGGCTTCGACGCCGAGTCTAAATGCTCGCATACTTGCATGAACATAAATTCGTTGACTCCGATGTTCCTGGATCGCTTCGACGAGGCAAAGATCGCATACCAGTTTCTGAGGACCGGGTCACCCGGACTGATCGAATTGAGCAAGCATTGAATTACTGTAGGACGGGTTGTCAGTAGAGCCTGTTGCAAACACCCAGAGTACACTTCTTGGCCGTCCAAAGAGTCCTCACTCTGAGCTTAGGCAGGCCAGCCACCTGGGCAGTCGTCGGGCCAAGCAGGGCGAAGTGTTTTGCGGATCCTGGCCCTTTGTGATGGGAAAGCTGAACATCCGAATCAGAGCACATATCTTTAGCGACCCAAGGTAAGCATGCGTTAGTACACCTCCACTGGGGTGACAAATGTTATTTTTCCAAGTCCTGACCCACCTGACCCACAGTAAGCGGTAGGTCACCTTTCTCGCATTTTCTATAGCGAAGGGATATGTAGGGATTAATAGGAATAGCTTCAGTTACCTTAGCGTGGGTATGCGCAACGGGAGCAAGTTGCGTACCTTGGCTATATGGGTAATGTATGTGGGTAATGTGGGTCAGGACTTGGAAAAATAACGTTTGTCACCCCGGTGGAGGTGTATGGCAGGGTGGTGAGAACCAAGTTGTGAAGAGATCTCAATCTCGGCCGCCTGCTACGGTTCTGTGGTCCTCAGTCCAGTTACGGGTCAGGGGCCAGGGTTCCAGGGGCACTGCTAGTGTCAAACAACGATCAGCATCACCCCCAACTAGTTCAGGGGAGAGAGCTGGCTTCGGTCACCCTTCCTCTTCCTCAGCCGCCTCTGGCCTCTATCACCTGGACGGAGGAAACATCCGATGGACCAGAGCGAGCCCATGGTCAGACGCACCAATGCCCTCCGGATCTACCGTGGCCTGCCACCTCTGGTATCTCTGGCGTGATGGCAACCACACCCTCTTCCAGCGCGACGAGACCTCTTGTCGAGGCAAGCCAAGCCCCCAGCATAAACGATTGGAGCCGGCACAGGCCGACCATCAAACGTCTCTATCTTGACGAGAGAAAGAAACTCAAAGACGTCATGGACATCATGGCCAGGGACTATCACTTCGTAGCGTCGTAAGTCTTTGTAAGATCCCACATGGCCGTTTCGGTTGTCTGACATGCCCAGCTCTAAAATGTACAAGGTTCGGATCAAGCAGTGGGGATACAGCAAGAACATCAGGACTGCGTCCGAGGACGTCGGGTCGCTCATGAATACTGTGAACGAGACGAAACGACCTGTCGTGCTCCCCACGGGACGTGTAGTGGACTCTCAACGACTGGCGCTACATCTGCGACGCAAGAAGGAGAGCGCCGTGCAGGCGAATGCTCATCCGAGAGCCCAGGCAAGGTTGGGTCCTTCGCCGCAGCCGCCGTCCATCCGGCCCCCCGACATCTTTTACATATCTGAGGCCGTGCTGACCCACACCCGTGGATACATGTACGGCCGAACGATAAACGTAGAATTCATTTCGGGTCGTACCGCACATCCAGACTCGAGGCAAGTCACTGATTCGGTGCATCTCTTGAGGGACCTCCTCCGGGACGACAAAGTGAATGAGGCCGTTGTCCTTCTGAGGCAAGTCCCAGGCCAGATAAACGCCTTGCTTCGCCTCGAGCCTCCCCAGATCCTCAACCGGCTGTTCACAATGATAGTCCATCTCCTGAGAATCCCCAAGCAACAAGAGCGGATCGGGAGGATCATAAAGGCGCTGGTGAACTACACCGCAGCCGCCGCAGCCGAGCCAGACCTGGTGCGTGACTGTTCACCCCTGTAGAGTACTTTGATTGTGCAGATAACCGACCACTGACCTCTGGTCTCCCAAGGGCTGGCCTGAACATCATCCACTGCGCAAGGTCCTCCAAGGCCTGGCAGCTTTGAACGACCAAGACACTGTCACCCTGAACGAAGTCACCGTGAGAGCCTGGACATGCCTGTTGGAGACGATAGACACCGCTCTGGGCACGCCAGAATGTGCCATCAACTTTCCTCGATGGCTGGACATGGGAGAGTCAGCAGGTTATGACTCCCTTCCAGGTGCACATCTCGCCGAGAGACAGTGGGACATGTGCCGATTCAAAGCTGCAGAGTACGGCGAGGGATCGCCCGAGGCTGTCGCTGAGCTGTTCTACCTCACCGAGTTAGAGCGGCAGAGGGTCGACGCTCGTGGCGGTTCCAAGGATTATCTGAAGACACTACTCACGTTCACGCTGCAGCGGATCCCGGAGGGGAAATGCCGGATCGCCAAGCTGAACTGCGAGCTGTACATGGCTGAGATTGCCAGTGAGGAGGGCGACAGGGTGCGAGCTGAAGCTTTCCTGCGGGCTGCCATCGACACGAGGGTCAAGTGCGGCGGCGCCAAGCCGCTCCTCTTCCAGAAGCTCACCAAGCTGGAGAGCTGGCTTACTGAGTGGGGGGAGGCAGAAAAGGTTGCTGAGCTGCAGCCGTGGTACGGCAACATTCCCTGTCTCATCCAGACCTGCGATACCTCAATATCTGAGGGAAAAGACAATTAATCGCTGACTCTGAGTTTTAGGAAAGAAAGTGTAAGAGCTAGCATGAACGACACCAACAAGGCCTAATCTAATAATGACCATTTATCGATGTCTCGTGGTATAGTAATACTCATTTGGCTTTTAAGAATCGATATCTCAAGCCTGGAATGGTACGAGATCTTGAGCCAGACTTCGCTGTCGCCCCCATATTCTCTCAGACGAGACTAATCAGAAGCCCAGGGACTGTTGGTGACATCAATCGATTGAATCCCAGCCAACGGCTCCAGGGTCTCTGGCGAGTAGTTCAGCTCGTCAGACGATCGGATGAGAGCGCTCTCAAGAATCAAGTGCAATGTCAAAGCCAGTACCAAGACCAACTCGGTATTCTCGGCGTCGACGGAGAGCATGCATTTGGACACCAGACTCAACGAGCACACCTGTTCGGTCGAGGACCCTGAAATATAAATTGCTGAGATTCTGACGATACATGCATGCTGGAGCCTGCTAATTCGCCGACGTTTCGGCTCGGTTTGCTAAAGAGAACATACCTGTGCCACTAGGGGGAGCACACATTGGAGTTGCGCCAAGTGGCCTCATTTACATTCTCTATCAACAATTTCGACGCTATTGAGCTTAAATTCAGAAGTACTGGCCAGTTACTCACCGTCCTGGTGGAAACAGCAAGTGGCACAGCTACCACACAAAATCTTGATGTTTATACTCACCACATGGCACCAACAAAAAGACCTAGCTGAGTCGGCTTTATGCAATTGCACCTGCTTGACGACATAAGGAAGGAAAACATTCTGCCTTCAAATGCCCCTGTTCAGCCTCTTGCGTATTACAACTCAGCCTCCGATATTCTCCAAGTATAGTTCGTAGCAGGACAAACGTGTTTCAATATGAACGGATATGAGAATCCACAGCTTTAGATTAGAGTATCCATACCTAGGTACACTTACAGGTTAAGTACCTTGGTGTCCAGAGATGTGGAGACTCTCAAAAGCTTTGTAATTTGTTATGGTGGTATGGTCGAAGAGGCTCAAGCTGCACCAAGCCACAAACGAAACAACAGACCTGACGTGAATCGGTGAACCATTGCTCAAAACGGCAACTGATGCCTTGTTTTTACGCAAGATGTTGTTGCGTATGCGTTTGGCCGTGGGATATATGCTGGTCCTGCACACATAATAAGTACGTGCGCTCCTGTTCCTGATGATGGATTCAATCAATACCGGGCCGTCTGTCTGTTGTCAACCGACCCTGACTATCAGTCCGGGAGGGGGGGGCTCATGGAAAGTCCGCCACTCAACTGCCGAGCGAGCCAACTAAAGCAAGTAAAGTGCCAGCTAATAAAAGCTTTCGGAGCCTGTTCCTGCTCACAGGGAACGTCTTTTGGCATTTACTTTGACCTAACGGGACTAGGCATCCTTCCCGCGCACTATCTGCCGAGTCAAATCAGATGGAGGGCTTGGGCAGAGCCAAACAATGCTCCTTATTCGGTCATCTCGTCCGAACACGGTCGACATATTGAAAGTGAACGCCGCGTCCGGCGCGTCCGTCCGATCACTGTAAAGAGCCCCGGGCATACCCAGATGCCCGCGACCACTCATATACCCGCTGACCACTCCTGACCAACCTCCCCTTACGCGGGCACAGAAACCGACGCGCTCGATTCCATTCTGCCAAGTCGGAGCCCAACTTCCATTCAAATCGCACGCCGACTTGGCGAAAGCCTAAAGCCCGGCCCCGAGACTCGCATCATATGCATTGGATCAGCAGGTGCCAGGGCGTTCGTTATTCATATTTCGTTAAAACTACATTCTTCTAGCGGGAAGCCCAGTACTGTGAAATGACATGCTCGTATAACATCCCCCCCCCCCCCCAGACACTTTGACATTGTAGTGTCTTTGCCGCTTCGCGCGCACCGCCCACGGTTCTAAGCCGTGTATCGGAACCCGGGCTGGAAATCCTCGTCGTTGGACTCGAGCTCCTTCTCGCCCCGGTCCGCGCGGCGATTCTCGATCTTGAAGTAGACGGTGAGGATGCTGACGAGGATGATGTTGAGCAGGGTGCAGGCGATGCAGGCGTACAGCCCTGGGTGGTACGAGGGCTTGTCCTGGTTTCTGCGGGCAAGACAGTCAGCATTAGGACGGACGACCCCCAGTGGCCGCTCACCATGGCACAATCTGTAGTGTGCTAAGCCGAGCGTGGTGTGCAAAACTTACCGGAAGACCAAGGAGCCAGCGATGCCGCCAAGACCGCCAAAGCCGACCAGCGTGGCAGAACAGAATGCGCGCTTCCACTGCCCGCGAATGTTGGTGGCCTGGTAGGACATGGTGGCGGGCACATTGGAGTTTGCGCCGGCGGTGACGAGGAAGACGCCAAAGTACCTGACGGCGGGGTCCGGGTGGAAGCCCATGATGGGCAGGCCGATGATGCAGAGGGTCATGTTGATGAGGATAGGGATGCCCCGGACCTTGTACTTATCGCCGAGCCAGCCGGTGCCGAACATGACGAAGCCGGCGAAGGCGTACGGGGGCGCGACGAGGCACTGGGCGGCGCCGACCTCGAAGCCGAGGGACTCGTTCAGGATGACGGGCAGGAAGTAGGCGAGGGCGTAGGAGATGGTGGTGGTGTTGAAGAAAACGAGCGCGTAGGCCCAGATCTTCCAGTCGGTGCCGCCGCGCATGAAGTTGGCGAGGGAGAAGGCGGGGATCTTGGCGTCGCCGCGGTCGGCGTTGACCCGGGCGACGACCCACGCGCGCTCACGTTCGGGGAGGAAGCGCCACGACTTCCTCTTGGAGTCCGGGAAGTCGACGAGCAGCCAGTACCCGGCGATTCCGATCAAGCAAGTGAGGACACCCTCGACTGGGGATCGTTGACTGATCAGCCATTCGCTCCGTGTTTCCATGGGAGGTGGGTGAGGGTGAGGGCGCCTTGATACATACTTATGAAGATCCAGCGCCATCCCGTCAAATCTGCGAGCCCATTCATCTGCATCAGCCCGTAGGCCAAAATACCCGCGAAAGCGGACGCGACACATCCCAGGAGGTAGAATACGGCATAGCGCTTGCCCATCTCGTCTGGCGGGATTGTTAGCATGGGTTCTATTGGGGGGTGGGAGGAAAGGGGCGGAATGAGGCTCGCCGGTGACTTACATCGTGTGTACCAGGTGCTTAGCAGATAGACGCAACTGGGGAAGAAGCCGGCCTCAAGCAGCCCCAGGATGACCCTGAGCCCGGCCAGTTGATCCCATCTGGAGACAAAGCCCATGCCGATCATACACGCGCCCCAGAGCAGGGTGATTGCCGCAAGATGGACCCTCGGGCCTATGGAGCGGCAGATGACGGTGGAAGGCGGCTGGAATATGATGTATGTGACGAAGAACAGGAGAGTGATGATCGACTGGCCAGACCGGGTCAGCCAGGAGTGTTCGCGCCAGGGAGGATGGCGTCACTCACGTATCGGTCACCAATGAGCATGAGCTCCGTGCCCATGCCAGCAATGACAGCAGCTCCGAGGTTGGTACGGTCCATCAGCGACACGCAGTACATGAAGCCTACGGTGGTGACGAGGCGGCGGTCGATGCGCTTGATGATGCGCCTCTGCTCGGCGGGGGTGAACTCATTGTCGAGGGTGTGAGAGTCGGTCTGGTAGGCGGCGTTGTCGTCGATCTGGTCGACGCCCAGCTTCTCGCTGTTGCGGTCCATCGTGTTGGCCGCTCTGGGGTGGGTAGGTAGATGCTGCCGCGCTTGATACGGATATGGGCCGCGGGGAGGAGGGAGGAGGGAGGAGGGAGCTGGAGGGAGAAGGACGTGAAGACTGTTAATGTCTTTGAGAAGAGAGAGAAGAGAACGTGACGTGGAACGGAATGCCCTTTACCTGTCGGCTGGATTAGCTTTACGGACAAAATGTGGGCCCGCGAACCTAAGTCTCTGGATCATCGGTGACAAGATTGATATGGCAACCTCGGTGGTCACGGCCGTGACATCGCGGAGAAACACCCTGGCAACGGCAGGGGGGATGGTGGTAGATATTTTGCAGTCCGGCCCAGGCGGCGATTGAGTTCTGACTTACCGTATTTATTAGAGACGACTATAGCCGGGACGGGGCTTGAGTCAAGGTTGGATGGGTGCGGGTGGACGATATGACGGGAAAGAGGGCACGAGTGCGTTCATATATTCGTTCTGGACGTAGGTAACGTGAGAATTCGTTGATGCTGTGAGCAGTCGCCTCCCCGAGGCACTCCCCCAGACCAGCCCCGGAGAACACTGGTGCTTCATATCGTCACCGTTCTCTCAGTCGTGCCAGGTCCCTCCTCGCTGTTGTCCTTGGCCAGCTGCCCGATATAATGGAGCCGAGGTCGGTTGGTCCAATCCGGGGCGAGTGCGGTGAGGAAGCCAAGACTGGCAGTGGTGTGTGGTGCGCGGGGTAGAGAACGCCCCCCCTGAGGAGATGAAAAGAAGTGAGTATCGTCAACCGAGAAGAAGGGGGGAGGGCCCACCGTGTTTTTGCGGGGTGTTGGGGTATAGCACTCGCAGTCCACGAAGTCTGGGGCAACAATCTGGGGCCGTCCCTCTCGGCGCAATGCAATCGAGCCGCTGCCCAGGCCGGCCAGGCTGGATGTGGTTACAATGGCCGAAGAGGGCCCCCCAGGTCGCCCACGCGAATGAAAAGGCCCCGCCCCCGGATTCTGGCAAGAAACACTATACTATGTAAGAATAAGCACACGAGACTCGATCCTTCGCGGCCATTTCCTATTTCGTCGTGCGGCTGTCAAAACTTATTCCATGCGCCAGCCCGTCGGTGGATGATGGATCGATCGTCTGATGTTGTGTGGGCTCACTTGCAGAAGCACCGACTTCCGTCTGTCCAACATCCCTCCACTGCCTACACCTCAACATCAATATCAACTTCAACCGTCCACCCAGCCAGACGTTCGAGAAGGCCTTGGCCCCGCCGTGCCCCATCCCGACCACCTGCACCGCAGCCTTGATCAAGTCCAATCGCATCTGCTGCCTGGGCTTGGCTCCTGGAAAAGCTCCGATTGTCCCATCCAAGCTGCTAGTACATGATAAATATGAATACACACCCACATACACACGAGGCTCCCATCTTCTCGATAGTGCCGGGCTTGCTCGCCTTGGTGCGACTTGGGGCCGGAGGCACTTCTTGGGCAGACGCGTCTCGAGCCGAGGCAACTTTTCCGCCCTTTTTTTTTCGTCCTCAGCTCCGAGACTGCCCAGCGCTTTACTTCGTACTATGTAATCGGCCGGACCCTCTTCGGTCTCATCAACCGCCGTCGAGCTACATCCGTGAAACCAGCTAGAGTCAATCCAACACTCCCGAGATCCAAGAACATCCAGTGACCAAGGCCACGCACTCCAATCTCCTTCCCGAGGTTCTAATTATTGCAACATCGTAAAACGTCCGAGGCTTGTCTTAGGCCAGCAACATATCCCTCGGCTCAACATCCTCACCCTGCTCCTTGGGAAGCAAACATATGATTAAGTTAATTCTGTCATTGGAGATTGCAATGACATCGCTGGAAATTCAGTCCAGGTATTGATCCTGTATATGTTGTCGACTAGTTGCGACTTTAGTTGCTTTCCGGTCGGTCAGTCTGACTGGAATCGGCTTCCCAGGGCTCAAGCAGCTCAGCATATCCCTCGGTGCCCTCGTCCGACCTATTGATATTGAGGGTCTCTGAGACCCTTCAATGGTTCGCATATTGAGCGGCTGGAGACTCATGTTTCTGTGGTATACTTCCAGGGCATACGCCTTCCTCTCAGGGGGGAGTTTATCGAAGACGGTGATAGGTGGACCATAGAGGTTGGTCAAGACTTGCACTCCGCACGTCCTGCAGTGAACCACAGTTCCCATCTTCATGGCTCCAAGTTCAGCCTTTAGACCGCCATACTCCCATCCATTTTCTCCTCCGTGGATTCGAACCTGGTCTTGGGTTGGGTAAACTCCGATGTATGCATCCTATTGCGACAGATGTTAGTGTTTCTTTGTGAAGGCATGAGAGGTCCTTGCTTAAGGGGCCGGGCGAGGCTCGATTACTCTGACGCAACCGCTGCAGTTGTCTTCCTTGATCTCTTGGTCGTGCATTGGCACAAGGAGCTCAGCCTGGGCGTCCCCACATTGACATGAGAATAAATGATGCGCCACTGGCTCCGTGGGCACAGGCTGACGAATATGAGGTCCCTTATCCTCCGTCTCAACAGTCGTAATCCTATTGGTCAAAGTTGTGTTACCTGAGTGGCCAGCGACAGAATAGAGTGACCTGATTAATAGCAGACCTACTTGATTTGGAACGGATTGACCCCTTGAATGGTGCGTACGTTGACAGCGAACTGCCCGCTCAAGGGTCCAGCGGTGTGCTGGCCGAGTACACCTATGCCGCAGTGATCACAGAACTGCGAGCCGTTAGCGTGGACACCCAAACTTGAGACCTTTGTATTGTTCGAACCTTGTGGGAGATCGAAGCCGAGGTGTGTTCACGCAGGCAGCCATCTTCTCTAATCACCTCGAAATTGCCGCGCGGCGGGGCAAGCCACAGGTAGCCCCCTTTCTTTTTGACAGATACTGAAAGTGCAGGAAGAAGCGGCGTGGATCATCTCGGGCAAGCATATCTCATAGCGGAACGGGTCGCAAACACAATTCCCGCGGCAGACAATGTCTTGAGGTTGGGTCATGTTGGATTCTCGATCATCCTTCTACTTGGGCCGAGGAGTCGAGCGATGTGTCGGTTCGGGGCGTCAGAATCTGCTTACTTAGTAGGTAGGTACAAAGTTTTGTCCCTGGGTTCTTCTCACACATAAGTTCTCTGGTCAAGGGAACTCTTATGCGCATATGGTGGTATCGACGTATGGACCTCGACCCCGGGAGTGATGACATGCCCCGAAGCTGTTGGCTCCATTGGAATCATGGGAAGGATGACGTTCAGCTGACTTCCAGCCAATGTATTATCAACTGACCCCGCAGAGGCTGAGCTGACCTCCTTGTGATCCGATTTAGCCGGAGTTGGAAACATCTGTTTGCGCACAGGAAGTGGCACAGCTCTTATCAAAGTCCCTGGACTCCTGTTCAATGCCCCGGGGGAGGGGGGTTGAGGGCCCGCACTTGCCCTGACACCTACAATATCGTCGAGGGCCCTGATAGTCTCACCCAGCAGGATCTCGGAACCTGCTGACGGCCAGTGAGCAAGTACCTAGGTAACAAGGCCGCATGTGGTGGGAAGATGGAGAAATATCAGTTCGCCTGGAGTATGGGCCGGGGGCTGACACACACTCTCGGGGCCATGAACCCAAGTTGCTTTGCCTGGGGCTTTGGCAGACTTCTAAGCGACGAAACGGCTTGCTTGGCCAAAACTTGCATTAAATTTGAGAGAGAAACTCTGTCAACAAGGCAGGTCGCCGCACTGGAACACCGTGCTGGCTCATCCATGGATCTTCGCAGACCGGGTTGCGGGACCAAAGCCCTGAGTAGGTACCGGTGGCCAACAAAAGACGCACGGCGTGCGGTATTGCAGTTTATTGTAGGAGAACCTGGAGAGTTTTGGCTAGGCTCAACAGCCCAGCATTCACGAGAAGTTATAAACAACACTGCAAGAAGGGAGGACCGCGACAGGAGTCTCGGGACCCAGCCACAAGCGACAGCTCTTCGCCTGCCCGAAGATCTGTCTGGCCATCAAATTGAATGACGGAGGTACTTACACAGGCACTGACGGCTCTCCTCACTCTGTCATGCCGAACTCCCAAAGACACACTGGTGATGTTCTTCTCCCAAGCTGAGCAAGTCCCGGTACTAGTGCCACCAACCATTGACCGTCGCGGAAATGCAGCCTTGGCCTGATCAGCTGGCCACCCACCTAGGATATAAACTATTTATATTCTTTAAGTTCCTCTACTAAGCCGGAACAACAATTATTATCCTAATAAAACAAGAAATAATAGTAAATAAAGGGCAATTAATTTCACAATATATTATTTCAAATAGTAACTATTTAGTCTTCTGCACACTAGTATTGCACTAAAGCCCACTATACTATATTAAATCTCGTCAAATTCAAAGCTATCTTTAGTTTAACGCCGTCAAGCACTACACGCAAGTCGCTTCACCGTGTAACTTAATACAGCGCAAAAACGATATCTCTCCATTAATCACAGCCTTCTCACTTTGTATTGCAAGAAAACTTAAAAACCATCGCTTGGCTTTCTGCGCTTGCCACTAAAATCAAAAACACTTGTAATATAACTTAACCCAGTATACGTAAGTAAATCAATTAGGTACAACACATACTGCCCCTTATTTGGAAAATAAAGCTGACAAATATACAGCAGCAAAAATAAACTGTAAGTATAACTTTTAAGTTTAGCTAAAAACTACAGCAATATTAAAATACAAATGCAATAAAATTAACCAAAAGCCTTTATTATTTAATAAAATTAATGCCTTTACTACAACGCTAAAAAGCTACAAAAGCTATTCTAAATAAATTAAATACTTTAAAAAAGTTAAAATAAAAAAATTTAAATTAAAAGAAAAACAGCTAGAAAAGTTCTTTATACGGATCCAGGTCTTGTAAAAAGGAACTCTAAACCCAGGTGGCAAAATAGCTATAGTTAAATAAAAACACAGTTGGAAAAAAAACGGAGGCCTTTGGTAACCCTCATACCCAGGAGGGGCCACCTAGGGTATTATCCCTTTTCTCTGTGATCATGTGTGTGCCGCTGCACTAGACTCATCTGCAGCGGGTCGTGTCCATCGTGACCGTCTTGCAGGTTGCACACACTCTAGAGACTGCAGAACACGCAGTAGGGACCACGCACTTGTTCAGCAATGGCGCGGTTACGCTTTGGCACGGTTGCCGCACAGCTTCCTGTGCAAGCGCCACAGCCCTATCTGGCTGGTAGGAAGCGACGCGCAAGGGCCGAGGCCGCCTCCCCTCGGCTCCCTGAAGGGCATGCCACTTTCGTATGAGCCAGCAGAATTTCATAAATCCATCGCAATTGATTGTCATGCTATGTATGTATCCGTGACTGAGACGACGAGCTACCTACTGACTCTCCCTCTCTCAACGGCGCAAGGAATCTTTTCGATGGATATGAGCGCACATGCTGCTCTCCTCTGTTGTCATACCCGCCCTTGCCGTCACGCCAAACTGTCCAGTACCAAAAAGAAATAACCGTGTCCACACACCAGAAGAGCCTCAGATGCTCACTGCAAGCTCTTAGATGTACCACATCGTGCTCGTCATGAAGTCGATGTTCACCTGCTTTGCCAGACCTTCCTCTCCACCAAACTTCAGAAGGGGCGGGGCGAACAACTCCCCAGTCTCCTTGGACGATGACTCAAGCTCGCCCCGATCCCAGGCGGCATGCCTCTTGAGTGCCCTAGCGACGGGGTCTTTCTTCGAAGACGCCATGTCCTCGTGGGCTCGGGAACGGGCTGAGGCCAGGTGAGCGTAGTAAATTGCCGGGTGGATCGACACAGGAGTGGTCGAGCGGATGTACTGATAACACTGCTGGTAAATCATGGCCTGCAGCTTGTCGACGGGGTACTGAACCTCGTCATGAATGACGTGGTAGTGCACGGGACGAGCAGTGCCTTGGATGGCAACATGAGAACAGAGGAAGAAGTCGAAGTGGAAGGGGTGCGTGACCTCTTGCTCCACGACAGTACCCGGCAAAGGGTTGCCGTTCTTGTCCCCAGCGCCACTGGCAGGGAAGAAGCGGACGTGGTGGCGCTTGGTAGCAACAATCACCGTAATCTTGGGCTTGTTCCGACCGACCTCCTCAAGGATCTTGCGGATCTCCTTGACCTCGTTCTCCATGACGTGGGCAAACTGGCCCTCGGCAACGCCGTCGCGGAAGTAGAAGACGTGCTGGGGCGCGCACTTGTTCGTCTGACACCAACGACGGACAGCGCCAGGGAATATGGACTTGATGTTGTCCGGGGTGAGAACTTCCACACGGTGGCCGTTGGTCTGGCATACTGCTTGGTATCTGATGGCGTCTCGATCCATGGACATGGTCATAGCAGCCATGGACGCCAGTGGCCCAGTCATTCCGTGTGAGCCCGCTCCGCCGTGCGAGACGTCGACACCGATGATCATGGTTGGGACCTGGTAAAACTGCACCTTGGAGAGCTTTGAGGTGTACCCACCGAGCTTGGCGTTGACCTTCATGGCCACGTTTGAGCAGTACTGGGGCTGGCACTTCTTGACGTGCTCGAAGTTCACCATCTGAGACAAGGTCGCGAACCGGATCTCCATGTTCTTCTTGATTCGCTCATAGGGTACTGCGTCCTTGTCGGGCATGACGAAGAAGATCAGATCAGGAACGGCCTGGTTGGCATTGCCTGTCTGTTGGTATATCTTCTCGATGTCATCAGCAGTGTCCTTGCTGACCCGGATGACCAGTGAGAACACCTTGGGCTGCATTGTCACGACCTTGCCGCCATGTCTCTTGTAGATGTCAGCAAAAGCTGCACCAAACCGCGCGGCCGTAGAGGAGTCGACACAGCCGTCGACCACGACGATGGACCATGACTTCAGGGGACGGGGGTTGGGCTCGGCGAAAACTTGGTTGCGCAGATCCCATCTGCCGCTGGTCCGCGGGTCAGTGGTGCTTCGACCGAACTGGATGAATGGGTTCTGCAGAACTCGAGCAGGCGCAGGCTGCATTTGCGGGTTGATCTTGACGCCAAATTCCTTCAGGTAAGGGTCGTCAACCCATCGCAGGGACTTGACATTCTGCATGATGGCCTTCTGGCGCACAGGGGGCCTCGTGACGGCGAACTTGATCATGTTGGAGGTCTGCTCAGAATCCAGCTTGAAGTTGTATCGCTGCCATGGCTTCATGATGACAACTTCCATAGGGAAGACACCGTCGCGGGTGGTCTCGATCAGAGGCCATTGCCAGTTCATGAGCCTGATGTTGTACTGCTGCAGGAAGTATTGAGCGACGGTATATGACGTGCCGTCCTTCTTCTCGAACTTGTAGTTGCGCGCATTGGCGCCCTCCATGCCGTACTTCTCTGGGTTCCACACGAAGTCCTTGATTGTGTAAGTCTTAGGGTCGTTCGACTTGCCACGGTGCATCACGTTGAAGTGGCACTTGCGGAAGCGCCGGAGCGCCTTGAACATGTCGGACATGCCAGCATAATACTCCCTGGTTATGTCATGCTGGAGCTGGATAGGCTTCATCCCCTCGCAAATTCGTGGTTTGTCCAAGTACTGCCACTCTTTCTTGACCATGGCGACGTAGTTCTCTGCCAGATCAATGAAGGGCTGGCCTCCGCGCCAGAACGCCGTGTTTGTCACATCGACGTTGATGCCCAGGCCGAGGCCACCGCTCTTCATGGATGAGTTCATGCTGATGGCAGCGTAGATTCCCTTGACCGCGTTGACAGTTCCGCGGCGGTTGAGCGGCTTGTATTCTGCCTGCTCACCAATGTTATAAAAGTTCCGCTTGATCGCGAGCATGTTCTCCGAGGGGAACTGGCGGATCAGGTGGTCGAAAAAGTCCACGCAGGCCAGAACCGATTCATCCCACGCCATCTGACCCTCGAGGTAAGCCTTAAGCGAAGCAAGGCGGATCTTGGCGCTGCGCCGGATGAAGAGGTAGAACACATTATCCCTTCCGGGACGGGACATCTTGTTGTTCTCCCAGTCCATGTCAATCTTGATGCGCATCTCGGGGATGTTGTTGCGGGACCAGGCCAGGTGGCGGCCATCGTGGATCCACTTGAACTCAAACGGGCCGTACTTGTCGTCAACCTTGAGTCGCTGCTGCACGGTCTTGGTGTTCCAGAGCCTCTTGAGAAACGAGTTCTTGAGCTTGAGGTCGGTGGGGCCGAAGCTCACCTGTTGGATGCTATTAGAGAAGTCGCATGGACATGGAGGGATTCGCGATACTTACATCGTATTGAACGATATCGTGTTGAGGCATGCCGATGACACGGAATTGGTTCAGTTGGATGTTGACCTTCTTTCCGACGCTTCCCAGGCCGGGGCGTTTGGTAAAAGGGGTGTCCAACCTGCCCTGAAGACAGTGTCAGTGAACAACTCAGAAAGAGCTTAGTCTGGGCAGTGAAGCTCACCTTGACGTATGCCTCAGGGGGCAGGTCAATGTTCTTGTTGAACTGGTCGTCGGGCTTCTTGGACTCTCGACCAGGGTCGAAGCCAAGAGGCTCGGGGTATCCCCTGGGTGGAGAGCGACCGCCCACGTTGCTAGGAGGGCGGCTGCCCACAGCACCAGAAGGCGCGCCCACATTGCTAGGTGGAGCAGACCCAGGGCCTTGGGAGCCTGGCTGGGAAGCGGACACACGAGAGCCGCTCACTTGAGAGGTTCGGCGCGAGTGTGTGTGCGAGCCTCCGTCAGAGTGGTGTGAACCCTGGGAGCGGGTGTCGGAGGCTCCATCGAGAGAAGGGACCTGGAGGTAGCCGGAGGGGTAACCGGAGGGATAACCGGATCGGTAACCAGACATCTTGGCTGCAGCGGTAATTGCCTGTGTGAGAGAGATTGTCAGAGGCTGAGAGTGGCCTTGGGAGCGGGAGTGATTTCAAAAAAGCTGGAAGTGTAGCACAAGCGTACGTTACGATGGGAGGGCACCGAGAGACAAACGCGGGGGAGGATGGCAAGGGAAATGCCTGAGTTTCCCCAAGCGAAAGACAGGGAGAGAAACTGAGAGAGGTCGAAATGAGAATCGAGCACGGAAGGTGTCAATGGAAATTTGGGTGTTGTTTGGGGGGTGAAGAAATTGTCTAGGAATTTGGCAAGGTCGGAGGAGTGAACCTTTTGTGAGGAGGCGCGCTTGTGCAAGCACTTGAAGCCGCGGCTCACGCGTAGTGTTGAGTTAAATGGAGAGGAAGGTGCGTCTGAATGTGTTTTGAGGTTTGCCAGCACGCTTGCTGATACGAGGTGCGGGATGTTGGCAGTTACCACGTAGGAATGATGGGGAGGATTTCAAAGGAGGCCACTCCAGTGCGTGGAAGGGAGCTAGCTGCTCACCGGAGGACACAGACGTAGTAGTGTGCCAAACGTGATAGAGGAGCAGGCTGTGTGAGAGTAGAGGGTGCTTGCTGCTGGATGAAGGTAAATGCTTGTCTGGGGCTAGAGTGCTGTAGAGGGAGGGAAAAGAAGGCCGAGCAGAAGCGACGCGTCTCTGATCGCTCGACTAGGGTGAGCGGTGAGGGAACACGGTGCAAACCCACCGGGACGAGGTGTTGAGGAGCCAAGTGGAATCGGATGCGTTGGAGCTCACCTTGTTTGACTTGAAGAAGTTGATGGTTGGTTGGTGGATCGGATGAACCGTTTGTCGACGACAGCCTGGTGGAAAGGGTCAGTATCGGATGCGAGGAACGGTGTTGGTTGCAGATGGGAAACGCGGTGGGGTTTTGAAAGTTGAGAGGGCAGCACACTGCTGGCAGGTGAATGAGAGGCCAGGACGGTATGGGAAGGGAGGAGGAAGGTTTTCAAATTACCAGTTGAGCCAAGTACTCGCGGTGAACTCGAGAAGAGGTGCGCTGCTGCCTGGGGTGTCACAAGAGATGGGAGGATGGGAAAGGTGCGGTCACGTGGTGCGAGGGAGTAAGGCAAGAATGCCAGAGCAGGTTGGCGCCCAAGTTGAAAGAGGGAGGTCAGAGAAGTGAAGGGTTGATGCGAAAGACTGCAGGAGGGAAAGGCAAACAGTCAAGGGCAGAAGTCTCAGGTAACTGACGTCTTCACAACAGAAGGGCGGGGTGAGGCAGACCTTGAAGTTGGGTTGGACGGTGCAGTTGTGGTTGTTGTCAGGGAAACCCGTTGGGAGGCCGTTGAGGTTGTGAGGGGGGGGGGGTTTGGTATCGAGAAATAGACCTTGCAACCAACTGCTGCTTACCTCGTTTGCGATGCAGGCTTGGTGGCTTGGTTGGAGAGTCCGCTGAGGCAGTGTTCTCATCCAGGTGTGCAGCTTGAAGATGGAGGAGTGCTCAAGTGATGGAGAGAGGTGGAAGATGGAAAAGACGGAGAGTGGGCAGGGCGAAGCAGAGTGACGAGCTTGGATTGTTTGAGGAAGGGTGTTGGCTTTTGCCGAGTTGCAGTTCAGGAAGGTGTGGTGGGAATGAAAGAAAAGGATGTCACGTTTGGAATTGCGAAGGGTTGGGGCAGGGGGAGTCTAAATACTTTTGCGCAGGGCTGGCAGCCCAGATCTGGCAGCGACGGTCAATGGCTCAACGAGTGAATGGTTCAATGGTGTATTGTTTGTTATGTTGAGGCTTGAGTCGAGATCGAAGGATGCCTGACTTCGAAAAGAGAGCTTGGATTGGAGAGATAAAGACACTTCTGGTTGGCCCTCGCGTCTCGGCATTCGATATCAGATGGCCCAAACCCTCCATTAATGACTCTATTCCTAACAGTTGTTCCCACGGGCAGGCCGACAATGGCCAGCGGGTGTCTATTGTTGTTCTGTCCGCACTTGAAGAAACCAGCACTATCGCCAGTGTTCCATGACCATGTCTCATTGCAAAGGCCGGCTAATGACAGTATGGCCTTGCCTAGGTGGACATTTGTCACAGCAGTGATTCAATGAGGAAAGGAGTTCATTCAGCGGAAGAGGGGACCGGCGGCCGCGAGAATTCACAACATCTTGGCTCAGACGTTGACCAGACCGTCGCGACAAGAATACGCCTGGGCCAATTGCGCTGGTGGCGAGAAAGCAACAAATGTATTCCCCAGTGAAATACTGAAAATTACTGTACCTAGGTATGGGCTGAGATCGTAGTTCGGCCTTGGAGGTGCCATGTCTTCAGTACCATTGCATGCTCGCAAAGTTTGACACCGGTGGGACAGCATGAGTCTGAACACAGGCAGAAATTCGTTTGTACTCCATGTGATCAGTCGCTGGCTGCCCCAGACACTTCCAAGATTGTCCCAGAGCCGCAGAAAGTAATGACGAGTTGCGGACGATCATGGAAGGGGATTACGGAGGCATGTCAGCCTGGCGGCGTCTCACTTGATTAACCTTGGAATTTGGACACAGACTTATCAGCGTTGAACATCAAGAGTGGAGCCATTGGCGCACTCTCCATTTGGTCAACCATCAAAGCGCTCACGCAAAAGCTCCTCAGCCGTCAGACTTCCCAAGCAGCCGGGGACCAAGTCTGGATGTCCTCAAGTGCTCACGAGGGCATCCGTCCCGAGGCTGTATTTCATCTCCATGTACTACACAGATCCAAGTTCAAACATAAATACAGACCTAGGTATGCTTGGCAACACTTCAAGCATGGTGTCACGACCCGCATGATATCCTTGCATTAGGTAATCCATCTCACTATCCACCTGTGAATGTGAGATTGCCTCTTTGAAAAGCCAGATGTGTGCATGAAAATCGATGGTCGTCCTCAATACTCCGGGATCGCGCATGTTTTGTACTGCAAGCCAGCAGACGGTAAACTGAGGTTGTTCATTGAAATGTAATCTAATCGTAGAATGACTTTCATTTAGCAGGCCCGTCCCATAATGCAATTTGTCACTTTGATACTCCTTGCCGCCTCGAACTCCGTCCAAGAAAACAGCGCAGGTCACAGCAGGTAACTGAGCCCCCTCCCCTTGGTATTAGGTAGGTAGTACACGGCGCGTCCGTTCAACATGCCTGTGTCCCATTGAACGCGAGATCCAGGCAAATGGAAGCATCGAAACCAAACTTCGCCTATGCCCAAGTCTTCCAAGACCGCCCGTACTTTGCATACCATCGGCAGCCGTCGCCGATCCTTAAAGCCAGATCCTGCCCGTACGTAATAGTGCTCGTCGGTGCCAATCAGAGATGATTCTTGACAGTGGTCGAGGAGATCAAAGATATCGTCGCCGCATAAACTCCAGCCAAAGTGGCGGATCCACGGAATCGCAAGAGCGGCCCCCTGAACCGGAAAACCTCCTGGTCGTTGTAGGGTGTGCGTTGCACGGCCTAGTAGTAGCGCCCGTTATACTGCTCGTGCTGTGGAGGACCCTGGCCAAAGGGAGGGGTGGGGACAGTGAACTGGGCCTGGCCCGGAGGAGCGCCGTACATAGGCGGTGGCCAGTTTCCCTCAGGGGTGGGCACCATCGGTTGTGCACCATATCCCATGGGTGACGGTCCCGGGGCTGCATTTTGCCCGTACACGGAAGCCGGAGGCGGTGGCTCGTATCCCGAGCCACTAGAACCGGGGCGTAGAGACGACTGCCTGTAAGTAGCAGCAGCGGACGCGATCTGCCCACGGCTTGCTCCGAAGGGGCTTTGAGGCCGAGGGGAGTTGCGGCCCTGGAAGGGGTACTGGGTAACGTCGGCGGAAACCTGGCGAGCATGCGACGGCTGCATCCTGGCTCCGCTATCGCGGATACCCCGGTCTTGGTTGCTCTTCCAGGAGGCGAAATCCGGCACGGGTATCTCACGAAGAAACCGTACCATGTTGCCTGAGTCAAAACGAGGGAAATCATAGGCAGAAGACGGTGGTATTTGGCTCAGGAGGAAAGTGATGTCGCGGGAGATAGGGGCGGCTTGCATGCGATTCTGCTGATTGAGGCGCCTGCCAGCTGCGCCCTTGAGCGGCGATTCGCCCCGCTGCATTTTGCGAGGGGGGTTCAGCGAGTCGTCAAAATCCTCAGCTGGAAGAGGCCGCTTCGGCGAGTTGATGAAATGTGGCCGAGGACTATTCGGCTGCCGAACAGAGGGGCGAGGGCTGTTCAACACGGACCCTCGTTGCTCGACTGAGGGCATGATGTTCTTGGGACGCAGCTGAGCAGATGGTGACACGATGATACGTGCTGCGATTGGATCGAAGTTTGCTGTTGCAAACCGTGCCCTGAAATGAGCCAGCTTGGGATCTTCAGGGAAAAGCTCGGCCATTCGTTGCTCCAGCTTGACGAATTGGGATCTGTCACCGAATTGCGACTCGTACTTGTGAAAGTAGGCAAACAGGGCCTTTGCCTTTTCGACAGAGGCGGGTTTCTCTACCATCCTCTTGACACAGTTCTCAAAGACAACTCTGGCATCTGTGTTATTTGTTAGTTTTTGCACCGACGGGGCTGCCTAATCTCAACTCACTTGTGAAATCATCCCTCGAATGAAGGAACTGGAGGTATTCGACCATGAAGAACTCATCCTCAGGGAAGAGCCTCGCACCTCGCTCAAAGATCTTGACACCAGCATTGTCTTTGTACACCTTCCACTCCATAAGAGCGATGGCGACGTAGACATCACTCGTAAGGCGGCCCCTCTGACGGGCATCTGTGAAGACCTGGCGCATACCACCAATGGCGCTACCCACGACACCTTTGCCTTGGACACGCCGCATCGCCCTTGCGAGAGCGATCCAGACAAAAGAAATGGTCCGAGACAAGACGTTCGTCCGAGCCGAAAACCCCTGCTCTATGGCCTTTATCTGTGCCTGTTTCGCGGACATTCTGGCCTCTTTCTCTTCCGATGCACCAGCATCCTCTTCGTCATCTGCCGACCTCAGGAGCGCCGGGTCAGACCCACTGTTCTCATTGATCCTTTCAATTACCGCCTTCTCCTGGTCCTTGGCTTTCTTGACGAGGTCATACAGCGTGTCGAGGACTTTGTTGTAAGGAGCCTTGACGGCGTTGCCGCGATTGGCCTTTGCCTCATCCCCCTCGGCAACAGGATGGGTAGCCTCGATGCGATCCGCGTGTTTGAGAGCCAGTAGCACACTCTCGGGGTTGGCCTCGATGCCCTGCAGCAGGAACTCGAGACCCGTGTCTCTCCCATCCGCACCAACCATTTCATTGTCGAAGCACCATTCCGCAGCATCAACCCACATTTCTGGCCAGAACCGAAGAGCCATCAGAGCCTGCTGGTACGCGTAGTGGACTCTCTTCTTCCAAGCGGCAGGATCTTCCGTCTTGAGGTCGAGGGGATCGGATTGCTCATAGCTGACCCACTTCTTCCACAGCTCAATCTGCTCGGTGTACTCATCATCGCCCTCAAACCCAGGCGCGGGCGGAAGACGTGGGAGGTTAGTACGTTGCAACCCTCGAGTGATGTTGTCCAAGGCCATGTTGGTGCTCTTGGCGGACATGTAGTTTGGTGAATGTTGGGCGAGAAGCGCACGTCCGACCTTCTTGTCGATCCCCATTTCGAACTGGTCGTACTCCCGCCACAGCGTGTTGAGGTTCCGAGTGGGGACGGCGATGGCTCGTTGGTATGTCTTTCGGAGCTGGTCCATCTTCTGCCGACTCGCCCAATCAGTCTCCCCGACCTGACCAGGCCCAGACTTGATGAACTGGATGTAGTCTGCCCAGATTGGCCCGGAATCCCTGTCCACGCCAACACTGCTGAGGACAAACTCGAAGCACTGCGAAATGGTCTCCCGCGCCCGGCCTGTGGTGTCACTCAAGTCGTTGCGACGTCGGATGTAGTCGAGGTACACGGTCCACAGCCTCACGTTCCGGATAGTCGGCAAGGTCCTCTTGAACAGCTCCTCCGCGCCACCGAAGTTGTTCATGCTCAGCTCAAGCTCCATGTATGCGGTCCATATGTCCGCCTGCTTCTGGTCAGCGCAATTCTAACCAGCTTGGGGCAAGCATGGACTTACCGACTGTGGGAAGACAGCCAGGAATCGCTCGTAAACGGATCGAATGCTCTCGACATTGTTTCGTGCCCTAAGTTCGGCCATGAGATCCAGCCAGGCATCCATGGCCCCGCGAGGGTCCTCCTTGATGCGAGCCTCAAGCGTCGTGACAACATCCTGGGGGGGCTTGACACCGTTGTTGACTTGGTCCAACGGGGTAGCGGCAGCACTGTCTGGTTCTTCGACCGACACAGCTGCGGCATTGTTTGCCTGAGAAGTTGGGGGCACATTAGACACAGCTCCCTGGGCTGCCTGGACAGGAGTGGAAGCAAGAGGAGAGGAGTGAGGAACAGAGTGAGAAGCTTGGGTCGGCTCAGCAGCAGGGCCATTGGAAGCAGGAACAGGTGTCGGGGAGTCATCGTCCTCAGATTCGGAGTCTCCCACTAGGAAACCTCCGGCCGTCTTGCGCTTCTTGTTGGCCTGCTGAGGAGCCGGCTGAGGGGCGGGGGCCAGGGACGCCTGCTCGCCGACATGTGGCAGTGGAGTCACAGAGACAGACTCTGGGTCGTATTCACCCACATCTTCGGAGGCGCCATCAGCAATGGGTGCGGAGGAATCACCAGAAGTTTGAGGGGCTGCAGAAGCAGGAGCGGGAGCGGAAGCGGAAGCGGAACGATTCAAGTCTTGGTCTTGTGTGTTGTCACTAAGTTGTATATTCTCATTGCCTCCCTCGACTTCATTGTCGCCATCACTCTGAGCCCATGTGTTCTCCTCGACAGCTTCGTTCGGCATGATTGCGATGTACGTGCTGGTCGCAGGTGACTCGCAGAAAGGAAAGTTGTCGGACGGCGGACGAATAGGCACGGGCACGGGCACCGAGAAGCGAAGGGCGAAGGGCGTGAAGACTGGTAACGTCCAGTTTTGGCTGGCGTCACAGTCACGCGCGCGGGCGAGGCTTGGTCGCCGCAACGAGAGAGGTGATCGCAGTCTCTAAATGAAGCACATCGAAACCGGGCGGAGAGGGGTCGGTCTGGGTCGGTCAAAGGACGGCGGTGTGGGAGTGGGACAACGGTTTGGGCGTTGGGACAGTTGCTGGCCCTTTACACGAGGACAAGTCCTGAAGAGGCGAAGCGACTGGGCAACGCGCAGCAAGGGAGTGAGCCGGAAAAGAGATAAAGAGAGAGATAAAGAAGAAATTGAGCGCAAGAATGTTCAGAGGCTGGCTTGGAGATGCAGACTGCGATAACTGGGAGCTGGAAGGAAGCACAGCTGGCCAAGGTCGGTCGTGCAGATTGTTACGTCCGGTGTTTTTGCGACCACCTTGAGCTGCCCAGATAGCTGGGTGAAAGAGCTGGACGCCTTTGGAGTGGACTGGACCGGACTGCCTGCCGGAGACGAGACATACATACTCGCTAATTCTGGACCTGGGACACGCCGTACATGGGCTACGCCAGGTACCTCGTGCTCTCTGCCCAGGGTTATCAGGGACCTGCAGCCCCTGTCAGTCGTGTCATCCCCGTCTCCCCCTCCAGGCGCGACCTTCCGCGACTGCCCTCCATTAAACGCGGTCTACGAGACACAAAGAAGAGTGGAGGCGCGTCGCTGCTGCTCAACCCACCAACTCTGACCTGGACTGCATGCAGCTTTTGCCTTTGATTTAAGACTCAACTGTTCCCTCCCGTCCTTCAAGTTCTTCTCTGCCTCCACTCCCCCCACTTGGCGACGATCACGACCACATCCACAATCAATAACGAAACACAGCTCTTCGTGGCCGTTGTTCTCGCGTGCCATCTGTTCTCCACATCCCAATCCCATCGCCGTCGAGCATCCCGTGCAACAGCAAGCAGCGCTTCCAGCAGCACCACGCCAAAGCAAGCAAATAACAAAATACTTAAGAAGGCCGTCATCAGTTCCAGTTCCGCCTCATTCCCCTCTCAACGTCCACCATGTCTGTCGTGTCGCTTCTTGGGGTCAATATCCTCAACAATCCTGCTCGGTTCACCGACAACTATCAATTTGAGATCACTTTTGAGTGTTTGGAACAGCTTGAGAAGGGTGAGAAACCTCCCACTCGGACCCATCCACAGAGTATGGCCGTTCCTGATAGCCGCCGTCTCCAGATCTCGAGTGGAAGTTGACCTACGTCGGCTCTGCTACCTCGTAAGCCTTGGTCCCCCCCCCCCCCGGCGCGACCCGTACTGGAACGCTCTGGTGCTGACAGAAAGGTGCTACCCAAGCGATCAATATGACCAGGAGCTGGACACCCTGCTGGTCGGGCCTATCCCCGTCGGCGTCAACAAGTTCATATTCGAGGCCGACGCTCCTGATACTAAGCGCATTCCTGACGCCGAGGTCATGGGCGTGACCGTCGTCCTCCTGACTTGCGCCTACGACGGCCGAGAGTTTGTACGCGTGGGGTACTATGTCAACAATGAATATGAGTCTGAGGAGCTCAATGCCGACCCTCCCGCCAAGCCCATCATCGAGAAGATCCGCCGCAACATCCTCGCTGAGAAGCCCCGTGTGACTCGCTTTGCCATCAAGTGGTATGTCCTGCACTGCACGGCCTTCCTGTTTCTCGTAACGTGACAGAGTGCATCTGACATCTGTTTCCACTTGCAGGGACAACGATGCGACTGCCCCCGCCGAATTTCCTCCTGAGCAACCAGAGGCCGACCTCGCTCCCGATGATGAGGACTACGGCGCAGACGAGGTCGAGGAGGACGTCGAGGAGGTGGCTGGAGTCGCCGCCTCCAACGGCGAGCCTTCTGCCGTCGGAGAGGACGCCGCTATGGCTGGCATTGCTGCTGAGAACGGCCACCACGCCCGTGAGGACGATGAGATGTCCGAGGACGGCAGTGTCGACATCGATGGCGAAAGTGAAGACGAGATCGAGGAGGAGGAAGAGGAGCTGGAGGGCCAGCCCGCCGACGGTGACGGTATGGATGTAGACATGGATGATGCCCCAGAATCTGGTTAGTACATGAGGATTTCTTTGCCGGCATCTGCTACGTTACCGGTGGCTTTGCGAGGCGTGATTGAGCCGCTTCGCTGCCACTTGTACTGCCCCCTTTCTTTGTTTGCAGAACTGCAGATGATGTGCTGACGAGGCATCAGGTGCGCAACACCCGGAGGTCATGGCCCATTAAATAAGCATTTCCCTCATTTCGACCTCACTTGTCCGGCGTTACCTTATGTCATGATATCCCCTTACTTTGTTCAGAGTTGGCGAAGCACTAGACCCAGGATGATGGATGGTTAATGCATTATGAGCAATACATACAGTTCACTGTTGACGCGGGTGTGGCAGGTCTAGGGGCCGGGCAGACAATGGGCTGGCTTCACTCGCCCTAGACTACAGTACCTACCGAGGTGTGGTGTGGCATTGCGGCGGCCCCAGACAACATCCGAATTCAGAATTGTAATAGACCTACCTTTATTCCGTTCTTGGTTGCAGCGTGACCAGGAGCTCGGCTCATTGACCGAACCGTAGCAGTTGCCGGCCTATTATAGTATGGTCCTGGTGTATCAGCCTTTCTGTCAACCATGCCCGCGAACTGTCCTTTGACCGGACAACCTTGGGCTTAACATACGTGCTCGGTGCGCATCTCACAGCCAGGCCTATTGCGAGACCGGAGGGTGGAGGGTGGCTCTTGGCTTCACAGAAGCTACATAGGCTGGTGACGTCGGCCTTTGGAGTCACGCCGCCGTCGAGATGGAGGCTCTGCAAAGTGATGGCGGAGTTGGCAGATTATTAGGGCGAACCACTGGGCGAATCGGCAATAGAGGGATCGCCTCCGTCCGACGCCAGCAAGCCTCGCTGCTTACATTCCCCCACGCCCCGTCAGTGTGCACTCGTCTTGGCAGCCCCCGGAGCCATGCCGACTTGGGTTGGGCTGGGCAAGCCAAACCGGGCTTGACAGCTGAACAAGGAACGGGCGGGCTCTGGCAGAGCCCTCACAGTTTGGACGTTCTGGCTGCCTGGTCAAGTGACTGGAATGCTGCTGCTGCTGCCACATGTCGGACATGTACTGAATCGGGCAGCCGAATCAAGGCATCCACAGTGCCATATTGCGGCTGAGCTCCGACACAACCCAATGACGGACATGACACCATCTGCCGTGTCCTGGCCTCGAAGGTGAGAGGAGTTCACTTAGTGAGGTTTGTTTGCAAACCCGGCCAGTGATGGCCAGCTTGCACAGCTGCGCAGGGCCGGTCGATAAATACAGCCCTCCTGACTGTCTATAATGGAGCTGGGTGTTTACTTGTTCTGGCCGTTTCATTCCCGCACTCCTCTCCTCTGCCTCTCAGAACCCCTCGCATCACAATGGCATCTACCCAGCAGAGAAGTGTTGATGACCTCTTCCGCTCCGTGGAGCGTTCCCAAGAGCAGTACCTCAAGAATCTCAGAGCCTTGTTCGAGGCTACAAATGGCCACCGTGGACATGTCACGCCCGGAACCCAGCGCATGGAAAGGGCAGGGAGCAATGACAGATCACCTCAGTCTCCCAACCTGAGACCAGTCCCGGCCTCTGGAGATTCGACACCTGTGCCTCTCTCGAGGGCAACCCTCCCCAGCGAGCCAGCCTCATTGCAACTCAGTCCTGTTGACAGACGCCCTCGTCGACTTACCAATGAGCTCGCAGACCGGAGGCACTTTTCGAATCTGGCCAGCGAAGTGTTAGATGGTGCAGGGTGGGAGAGTGACGATGAATCCGGCAACTTCACTCCACTGCCTCTACTGCCCCCAACAGTGGCCCGGAGCGCATCTCTACCTGTAGAGCCAAACTGGTGGCCGCGTGTTCAGAAGCCACTGGCACGAAGATCTTACACGGGGACAGACCTGGTTCGCCACCTGCAGAGCATCACCGAAGACAAGGAGGCAACCGTGGCCGTGCTGGGTGAAGTCATCCGCCAATGTGAGGTGTCGACACTGTTTGGCAGTGATTCGGACTCCCTGGCTGCTGATAACGTGGCAGCCACTTACGAGGTCTACGATATCGACAGAAATGGACAGGCCACCACGATGCATGACGATCGAGGCACAGCAGAAGATGAGATCCTCGATCCAGCTACCGTGTGGGGGACCATCAAGGTACGCTCTCAGGCAGTGGCCATCCCAACAAGACTCAAGGCGCTGATCAGGTTTTAGGATGTCAACCTCGACGACAAGGCTGTCGGGCGTGTTACGTCAGTGACACAAGCCATCACCTTCCACCGATATGAATGCTAATTGTCGTCTCTAGAGTTTTCCAAGAGCCGTCGCCAGCCATTCTTGCAGGTATCCACCTGGCGATGAGCGAGAATTTCGACATGGACGAGTTGTTTTCCCACCTTGTGTCTCCGCATGGGAACCAGGGGAAAACCACTGCGTACATGCACAGAGCGGCTGAAGCGAATCCCATACACCAGAGCACCTTCTTCATTGTCTTCAAATACTATACGGTGGTAGGCGAGGGCCTCACGCCTGCCCCCTGGCAGCAATATGATCACCGGCCTGCCGATAAGAAGGCGCCAGACCACATCAACATCACAGAGTGCAGCTCAATACTGGCGCTCGCCTTGGAGGGCCGGCCTGTCAGCAAGGTGCCACTGCGCAGGGGCCGGAGGAAGGGCTCGAAGCTTGGGGCCGTCTACGATACCTTCGCCTCGTACCATCTGCTCAATATACAGTGCTTCCCGGACCATATCCATGCAGAGAACGAGTCAATCAGAAAGCCATGCTACTATAATGGGCCATACGTGTTCCTGAATCGATTAGTCGCCGAGTACAAGGACGCAACAAAAAGATACCTGCAGCTCAATGATCGGATTGAGAAACTGATTACTCCTCCGGTACGCATTTCCCCCGTAATCGAGACAGTAGCGTGCAGTGTCTTTGTCTAGATGGCCGTGACTAAGATCAGGTAATCACACAGAACCAGTTCATGTTCGACGTCAAGCTCCGGGACAAGCTGCTGTTCGAAGACGCGGACTTCACCTTCAGCCGTCGATACTTCTGGGCGTATAACTCGCTCGGCGTCATCAACGACGGCATCAAGTCAATGATAAACGCCTACACGGACACGTTCACCCCGGAGTTCTGGGCCGGGCGCGATCGGACGCTCTGGCCACACCCGGATCCGGACAGCGCCGAGGGCAGGGGATACCTGATGCAGTTGGGCACGCTGCGCCAGGAGCTGGAGCAGGTCATCGAGGACCTGAAGCAGGTCTTTAGGGCGAATGAACTCGTCAGGCAGGAGATTGTCAGCCTCCGGGAGCAGCTCTTCAGCGGGAGCTCCGTCAAGGAGAGCCGCCGGGCCATCGAGCAGGGGGACAACATCAAGATCCTCACTGGCGTCTCGATGCTTTTCCTGCCTTTGACGTTTGTCACGGTGAGTAAGCCCATGGCGGATGTCCCACTTGGGGTCATATAAGAATAGGAGCCTGTGAAACGGCCTGGCTGACCACCTGCAGTCTGTCTTCGGAATCACTGAGTTCACCTTCTCAGCCAATGACTGGCGCTTTCCAGTTACTAGTAAGCGATTTCAAAAACTCTCCTGCCCCCC
>LJJS01001193.1:140849-155505 GCA_001447215.1 Diaporthe aspalathi
TCGAAGGGAAGCAAGGGGTGATATTGAGGCCATTGACCGACCTTGTGAGATGGAATTGTCGGGCTTTGTCTTCTCCCGCCCGACCACTTCAATCACTGACACCAGGTATTCCAGTGGTCGGAGTCTGCGTTCCCTTTTTCCTGCTGATCTTCGTCCTCCAAACGCGGGCCGGGATGCGCGCAGTCCGTCAGCTTGGCGACTTCATCGAGGGCAACATGGGCAGGTGGAGCGACCGCTCGCGCAGCCGCCACGAGAGACGGCTCCAGCTCCAGCAGCAGCTCTTGCAGGCGGCCGAGTCCCAGGCTTCGTTTGCCGGCGGGAAGAGGCGGATGAGCCTGAGGAGGGGCACGAAGCGGCGCAAAGCCAGTGCCGCCGGGCTCCCCGCGAATGGAGTGGTGATTGGCGTCCCCGTTCCGGCCCAGCAGGGGGGCAAGTGGTGGGCGCGGCTGAGGAAAAAGGAGGAGAGCGCGGCTGGTCAGAACGGCTTGATCGTGTAGGAATTTCGTACAGTTCTCTTCATGAGGGCAATCTTCTGAGGGAGACACAGTTGGATAACGCAATATCAATCATGTCATATCAGCGTCCCCAAGGTTGGTATCTTCCGAGGTAAACATGCTGGGCTGGTACCGGGGGCACTGACTACAGTTAAGCTTAATCCCAGGCCGGCTCAGAACGAGAACGGGCTCGGCGTGCGGCAAGCTTTCGATGGCGTGATCCATTATCCGAGGGATCTTCAGTCTGAGAGGGCTCAGCTTGTCTCTGCTTGAGCGTGACCAGAAGGGGGAATTTTGCCCTTCTGAGCCGTCTTCCGGGAAAGGAATCATGGCCGACAGGTGACAAGGGTCTCGAGGGTCACGCAAACCGGAAATCGGGATGGCCCCCCCTTCAGCAACCAACCGACGCAGACTTCGCTGCGACACCACAAGAATTGTGGAGGCACGCATATTCTCTGCAGCCAGCCAAGTGCGTCTCGGGCCAGGGACCAAGCTACAACCCCACAAAACCATAGCTCGATGACCCAGAGGCCGGGTACGCGGCTACGGCTGATGGCCTTGGCGACTGGTGCACGCCAAGTCGAAAGGGATTGTCGTTGTGGCTCCTAGGGCACTTGGCCTACGTGGGCGAACGTACGATCTGCCCTCCATTGGGCAACCGAAATCTTACAGGTTTCCTCTCGCTTGCTTGTGTGCATGTGCATGCGCATGCGTATCTGTCTTTGTCGGCTGTTTGGTATAAGAGAAAATGCTCCCCGCGCGGATGGTGGAGACCGTGGGCGCCTACGCATTCCAGTCCCGTTTACAACCACCACCACCATGACCTTGGCACAGCACCCGAGGGTCTGGCTCCGACAGCTCAAGAAGCTCGGCGGCTGGCTTGCACCGCCGCCACCCAAATCCGAGGATGGTCGCGATCAATGGCCATCGAGGGCGGCGTTCCTGCTCGCTGCCATGGGCGGCTGCGCAGGCCAGGGGAACCTGCTGCGATACCCCTCGGTGGTCTACAACAACCACGGGCTGCAGTGGTTCATCCCGTACCTCATCGCCGTCTTCCTGATCGCCATCCCGGCGCTCGTCCTCGAGGTCTCCATCGGACAGGCCTACCGGGGTGGGACGGTCATCGCCTTCAACAAGATCAACAGGAGGCTGAAGGGTGTCGGCATGGGTCCCGTCTTCGTCAGCTTCATCGTCGTGCAGTACTTCACGGTCAACCTGGCCTGGATCATGACCTACTTTCGTCACTCCTTCACCAGTCCCCTGCCGTGGGAGGGCCAGGTGCCTGAATTCTACATGGGCACGGTGATTGACAACCCAGACCCCGTCCCCGGCAACCTGACGGCCGGCAATGCTGAGGTCTCAGCCTACACCGAGTACAAAGGCATTCGTTTGCTAGGCGAGACAGTCGGCTGGAGCGCCTTCGTCTGGTTCCTTATATGGATCTCCATCGTCCGCGGCGTCGGCATGACAGGCCGTGTTGTGTACTTCACCATGGGCCTGCCCATTGTCACTACCATCATCTTCGTCGGCCGTGCCGTGTCCCTGCCCAACGCAGGCGCCGGGATAAGGCTGCTTTGGGCCACCTGGAGGGGGGACCAGCTTGCGTCGGGGACAGTGTGGCAGACTGCTGTCGGGCAGGTCTTCTTCTCCACCGGCATCGGTTTCGGCTATTTCACCTCCTATGCTTCGTATAACGCCAAGTACTCAAACGCGGTCATGGATGCCGTGTTGATTTGCAGCAGCAACGTCCTCTTCGAGAATGTTGCCGCCTTCGCCATCTTCGGCGTGGTTGGCTTCCTTGAGCTTTGGCCCGAGCCAGGCCAGCGGCTGGGGGCTTTTGTTGTGGGCTTCTTGACGCTCCCAGAGGCCGTCATCCAGATGCCCGGCGCAAACTTCTGGGCAGTCCTGCTCTTTTTCACACTCATAGTCCTAGGCTTCAGCTCGGCTTTTGTCATGCTGGATGTTGTGGCGACGCTCATTTGTGACTCGGGACTGGTCAAGGTGTCGCGGCCTGTCGTTGTTACCACCTTGACGCTCATTTCGTTCCTCATGTGCCTGCCCTATTGCACCGAGTTCGGCTTCTATCTCCTCGATGGGATCGACCGATGGGTGAACAACATCGGCTTGATCTTCGTGGTCTGGTCAGAGGTCGTCAGCTCCACCACTGTGTACCGTTGGCAGGACGTAGTGTCCCAGACAGGCCTTCCTGCTTTCGTTCTTTACAACGTGGGATACATCGGAGGGCAGATCGTTGGCGTCTCAGTTGCGCACGGCGCTGGTAACCCGGCGGCTGGAGCTGGTGCCGGTTTTGGGCTCTATGTTGTCTGTTCCCTGGTCGCAGTGGCGATCGCCAAAACCCCGGACTCTGCCGCCGCCCGCTATTGGAAAGCTAATAAATGGTCAAGCAGGTTCTGGTACTTGGCATTCTATTCGGTAAGATCCCGATGGTTGGATTCTCGCATGGACGTGAGCTGAGTTCATCACAGGGCAACCAACTCCGACGTGACCTCAACCTCGTGGTCGGGCGAGGCAAGAACTGGAAGATACCTACGTTCTGGCCAGTACTGCTCCGATATATTAGCGGCCCCGTTTTATCCATCATATTCAGCTTTGCATACCCGGAGTTCTACACCCTACGATACGACCCGATGATGATTGCAGGCTTCATTCTGACACACCTGGGACTACTGCTCATCGCTCTGGGTGTCGTGATGCCCAGGTATTATGATGTTTTTATACCTCTAGACCGAAGGCACGAAGAGTCAAAAGTGACTCGGGCGAACCAACCACCTGAGGAAATACCCGAAGAAACCGTCACAAGCGAAGTGAACAAGGAGACCGCTGCTGTCTGAGGGACATGCCCAGGCGATTTGCAGCGAATATGGTGTCAAACTGCTATCATACATAATTATCAAGCAAACGGCGAGGGCTTTAAGACCTTAGATCGATAGAGTCGTCCAAAACGCCCCACCGTGCTTCCTTCTATTGACCACTTACATGAACACGAGTCGCCTCCGGATTATGGTCCTCGTCTCGCTAGCAAATTACCTTCTGTTTATCTCGTTCTTGAATACGGACAATCAGTCCAAACTAATGTACATTTTATATTCTATCAATGGAGATTCGCGTTCCTAGCCGCGGCATTGAGGCGTTGGAGAGTCCAACTTCATAATTCGAGGTCATAAGCGCTCGGCCCACATGTTCTTCTGCCTTTAAATGGCACTCTAATTTGCTCCGGGTTCGAAATCTAATGCCCAGATCACCCTTCAAGTTCGACTCCGACAACAGACACCATTAAATGCCAGGCTTCTTGTACCTGCGCTATCAAGTTGGCCGGTACTCAAGAAAAAGGGTATTATTGTATAATGCTGAGGGTTAGACCCTGAGTCATTCTTGGCGATACATTACGAACGGTCAACCACTTGAAAAGCTCGACAGATGCGAGACCATGCATAGCAGTCAGACCGTTGGCAATCCTCGCGCCGGCTCATATTGGCTACCGTAAGTGTGAGTTCCTTGCTTGCACCACTTCCACATGTCCGCTGCCAATTGCCATGTCTCTGCTATCCTGGCGTCCGGAGAGGTGTGGTTTAGCTTCTGGATTTTTGGCTCATCTCATACCCTGAAGCAGGACGCAGCAGGCGAGCCGGGCCCGATAGGCCGGTCAGAAGCATCGAGCCTGCTCTAATATTACCTGGAAGCGAATCGAGAACAGCAGAGAGGTTCTTGAGAGCCTCCCAAAAAAAAGGAAACGTTGAGTAGCAGAATGGCTGGGGGTGACGGCGTGACCCTGCCGAGGGACCTGCTCGAAGCTCAGCTCTCGATGGTGGAGCTGATCCAGGCCATGTACCCACCCCCAACAGGAACTTCAGATTCAGCCACAGACGACATGGTTCATAGGGTTCGCTCGTGGTGTGAATCTTCAGAACCACGTGATGGAAACTGCAATCTCCCACCCAGGTTCAGCTTCGACGTGACAGTCCCACTGAATGTGGAAGACTCCGAGGCGCTGTCGCCAGAGATACAAATAAGCATTGCTGTGCCTTTGACATCAGCAGACGCAGACCCAACGGAGCCTCCGTCGCTCACCTACGCGTTACGCCAGCCAGTCTGGATGTCCCGGGCAGAACTCGCGGAGCTGGGTAGCGGCTTGCCGGTAGGTGATGTCCTGGCTGCGTTCGACTACGTCTCGGAGAACGCCCCCAGATACCTTCGCGACGCATGCCGGCCACAACGGAGAGAGCACTCGCAGCCCGACAGCGGGCCTTTGGTGCGGGTGTGGTTCTACTTCCCGTCGCTGTCTACGCGAGAGAAACGCAGGGACCTGGTCTCGTACACGGCCGCATACAACCTGACGGGGTTCGTCCTCGCAGGGAAACCCGGAGTGCTGTGCCTAGAGGGCAGCTCGGGAAACATCGACGGGTACATGAACGCGATCAAGAATGAGAGCTGGGGCGATATCCCCAGCCACCAGAAGAAGGTCAGCGAGAGGTTCCGCGAGGAGTGCGGGCCGGCCGGGAGGAAGTTCGAGGGTATGAGTGAGATCACAGACGACCTCGGCACCAGGCACGGTACAAGGAAGAACAGGGGTGACATGGCGGCCCTGGAGGCATGGCTGAAGGAGAAGGGGGTGGGTGACTCTTTTGCCAAGGTCGTGATGGGCGCGTGAGATCTGGTGCCGGCGGTAGTGCCTCTTTCTCCTGGTTGCATCTTCCGGGCTGGCCTGTCATCACAAACATCGCAGCACCAAGCAATGGAATCAGGCGTACCGGAAACAGTGATTTGACGCCAGATCCTAAAGGCAAGAGTTATCGTCTCCAAATTTGAAGATTCTGCCTGTCAACTGTTGGTTGCTAGGCCCAGACAGCAGCCGGGACAGCGGGGCTCACCTCCCAACGTTGGCTCAACATACATACCTACTTAAGTACATACTTAAGCAAGACGCATCTCAACTCAACATCAGCTCGGAAACAAATCTCCGGTTGTACACCTAGAATGATCATTCTGCGAGTAAGATCGCCAAACACATTATTTCAAGGACCATGGGTAGCCACCACGAGCTGTATGTCATCGCCAAGGTTAATGGCCGCTACCGGTCACTCGCAGCGCTCTACCGCGCCCATGACAACAAAGGCGACTGTGCCGTCGACGCATGCCGCAGGATCATAGAAATACTTGAGGACCTCGGAAACCGAGCCCTCCTGCTCCACGAGCTCCAACTCGCCAGCAGCACCCCGGAAGAGAAGTGGGAGGCAACGCCGGAATATCGCAGTGAGAGGCCGGCCTTTCCCTTCGTGGCCACCTGCCTCCTTCTCGGCGCGTCCTTGACGCTCGAGACGGGGCACGGCTACAATGCGACCCATGATCCCTTCAACATGCCCCTCGTCCCCGCCCCGGAGGGCTGCACCGTCCTGGACGTCACGGATCCGGCCGCGGTCAGGTACGCGTTTCTCTTCATCCTGCCCCTGAGGGAGTCACCTGACGGGTTGGTGAGGACGGTGTTTGGTAACACCCCCTTGTCTGCTTGGGAGTACGCGGCGTTCTACGGCGACATGTTCCATGAGGAGGACTACCGCATAGGAGAGGACGACGCCGTGATAGCCAGGGTGCATACCCGGTTGGAGGAGATGCTCAAAGGCCAGAATGTCGTTGATTCCACCGTGATCGCCTCACCTGTTATAGACGAGGGCGCTCTCGAAAGCGTATGGCCACACCCAGGAGTCCAGCAGTTGTGGAGGCGACGAGCCGACCTGGGTCTTCCGGCGGTAGCACAGCGGCCACGCCCGAAGGATGGTGGCGCCACATCGCCACGCCAGCCCGCGACTCACATTGAGGCCTTGTATCAGGCCTTGTATCAGGCCTTCGAAAACTCGTACAAGCATTTTCAGCCTGGGTACAGCGAGGGCCTCGATACGGAAGTCCTCGCGCCCAACTCAGCTGTCAGACAAGTTGTCAACATTCTCTACCTCGGTTCTCTAGAAGACTCGTCCTTGCAAACGAGGGCCGCAAGATACGAGCCAAAAAGGGGGCGGTACAGAGACGACGGAGTCCAATACTTCACATTCCAGGTGCATGACTGTCCCGTCACCCCGGGACAGACTCTCGATGTCCTGCAGAGCTGGATGACGGCGGCCACCCACCAGTCAGAATGGCGCGGCAGGAGAGAGCACGAGTACTATTTTTATTCCACCACCGGGCAGAGTGACCAGAGCATGGTCAAATACTTCAGCATGGCCGGCCTGGTGCGCTATTTCTTCTCCATGCGATAATCTCTTTTCTCTTCACTGCATGCGGCACCCGCCTCGAGCTGACACGAGACCAGGACCACCGAGTCGTCAAACCGCTGCCCGGCCGAGCATTTTACTACGCCAAAAGTTCGTATCACTGCAGCGGGGATTGGGCCACGGCGGCTCTGGGAGAGATCAGGCACGGCGAGTGGACGGCGCTCCTCGTCCAACAATGGCGTCGGGAGGAGCTCGACTTCCCCCACACAAAGAATACACCGCTAGGCTTCAGGTGCGCCTTCGTAAGCCGCAGCAAGGACGGTGAGATCACCGTCTCCGACGCGGAGACATTTCGCTCTGCGAGCTGTTCTGCCCCGGCCATCGACGCGCTCCGTGAGCTGGACCCCGGCGAGGAGACGTACGGTCGAGCGCTGGCGCACCTGCTTGGACAAGTCAACAGCGCTATCAACGGCGTCCCGTTGTCCCTCATGGGCAGGAAAGAGGTTTTGGGGTTGCTTGCTGCCATGGAGATCGTCAAGGCTCGGGAGGATGAGATGCTCGCGAATTCCTGGAGTGACGTTCATCGAGGGATGTTGCAAAGAAGGGCTAGGGAAAGGGAAGCACCGTCCATGTAGCGCCTCAGCGTCAAGGTTCGTGGAGATTGCACGCACTTACCCGCCAGCGCTGCAAGGCCTGCACCTCTGATAATCCATGGTCCAACTCCTAGCCCTGGGTGTGATCCCCAGTCAAGGCTTCAAGCAACATCGTGTGTCTACTCGATATTACATTCGGTGCTGCCGGTGTTGTTAAACGGATTTAAGGCGACCCTGGACCTGTGGTTCCTTGTCAGCGCAACTTAGAGCTGCGGTTCTCGAAGAACAACATTGCAGTCGGTGGCACCGGCGGTATATCAGGGCTTTGTAGGCAAATTGACGATGAACGACACTGAGTCCCTGAAGGCAAAATTCGACTTAAAGATCCGTCAAGGAGCTGAGATGGCTTGAGGATGTCATTCAAACTTGTGATCCGAAGAATGTGAGCCTCAAATACGGCATCGTGATAACTAAGGAGCGGCACAAAATTCGCTTGATTTAGCGTTGATAAGCCGGTCAAGGCTATTCATCAGATTGTCATGTACGAAGGCGATGAGAAACTGTCAGATCATCTCATCTGTGAGTGGCCCTGATGTCATCTCAACATGAGCCGCGCCTCATTTAGGTTGGGACGAACATTTAAATGCCCTGCCTGAACTAACGTCCAAAGTCTTGGCACCTGAACGGGGAAGTTGATTTCACCTACGCAGGAGATCACCTCCGGAGGGCGCTGGAGCCTATACTCTCAATGTCGCGGAGGGCAGAATGAAGCAATAACGGTAACCCGACGATACAGTCAGGGCTTGCATCTTTTACTGCGCCCTGTCGGGGCGTAGCTGTTGAAAGCAAAGCTATCCTGTGAAGTCCAAGCTCTATTCCCAGCCTGATTGAAAACAAATGAATAAGATCCCTCCTGCGGCAAGTGTTTTTTCCGAAATTTTAATTGTCAATAGTTCCAGAAATTCTCGTACAGCAAGTTATCTGATGAGGAGCATGCATCGATTCATCAGAAAGATCTTCAGCGTCAAAATCCATTTCTCTTCGCAACCCCCAGTCAAATTATCTAGTTACCTCGTAAAGACAAATGAGCAGAAACTACACACCTTCTGAGAAGGAACCCGATAGCTCGGCCTTCGGGGCAGAATCATGACCCAGGGCACGACGAAACGGGGCGGTTCTCTACCGGCTCTAGCATTAACGCCATCTCAGCTCATTACGAGCATTGACGGCATTGACGGCATTTCAGTGTCTCTCCTTTGTTCAGCCACCGGCCTCTGATGCGCCATTTTGATGCGCTCGGACAACGCTTTTCGCGAAAAAGCACATGATGGCTGTTTTCTCTCTTTCAGCTGCCAGGGAGGGAACTCTTCAGCTCCGAGCCCGGGGCTGGCTGAGCTGGGCTGGGATCGGCCTTTAATGTTCCCTCCCAAGTATATGACCGCGTCCCTAGGAATACACTTGTGAAGCCTAGAGGATATACCTGAGTTTCTTCTGCCCGAGGCCCTTCATCTTAGATCTGGAACGTTCGTGATAGATTACGGCGCGGCGGCACAGCATCCCCAACGCGACACGCCCGGGTTAGAAACCATGTCGCTCACATCCCAACTGCCACCCAGGAAGCACCCCAACGGCGTGCGCCTGCTCGCCCTTGACGGCGGCGGAGTCCGAGGGATCGCTTCGCTGGTCATCCTCAGGGAGATCATGAGACGGGTGCAGGCTAGAATGGGGACGGACACGCCCTGCCTCCCGGTCGACTTCTTCGAGCTGGCGGCCGGCACCAGCACGGGGGGCATAATCGGCATCATGCTGTTCAGGCTGCGGATGAGCGCCGAGCAGGCGTGCCAGCAGTATTACAGGATCGCCGAGCAGGTCTTCAGCCCCAAGATATGGGGCTGGAACATCAGCTGGTTGCCGGGAGCGTCTTACATCAACAACGGGAAGTTGCTGTTCCAAAGCACTCGCTTTGATGCCAAGCCGTTGCAAAAGGCCATCGACGAGGTCGTGGGGAGGTTTGGGCTTGATGACAATGACAGGAAGAAGAAGGGACAGGCGCCTCTGTTCCATAAGGCGGCTGGTCGCATGTGAGTCCCAGAATTCAATCAACACATCCATCTCCGCCCACCCCTTTTCAACCCTACTTGATGTAGTTCGGTGCTCACGTTGACCGGGTCAAACACCTTCTAGGTTCCTCTGCACTACCGCCCAAGACCGGGTGGAGACGGTGCTGATGAAATCGTACCAGCCCGGTGACTCGGCTGCTCCCAAGTCCATGGTCAACGATGCAGTGAAGGCCGGAGGCAAGGATTTCACAATCGAAACGGCGGCGCTCGCAACGTCGGCAGCGCCGACCTTCTTCCCCGCGGTTGCATGGGAGGCGCCGGGCCAGCGGCCGCTGACGTTCTGCGACGGCGGCCTGCTGAACAACAGCCCGATAGACCAGGTGTGGTATAACCGCTTCGAGCTCGTGGGACCCGCCGAGGACGAGCCGGACGTGTCGTGCCTCATAAGCCTCGGGACTGGCTACGTGCGGCCCGCCGGCGCGTCAACGGGGCCCGGCCTGATCCCTGCGTTCCGCCTGCTGGGGACGGTCAAGGAGGTCATGAGCTTTGCCACCAACGCCAACGCCAGGGGCAAGGACTTCTCGAGGCATCTGGCCCTGCTCAAGACCCGGAGCAAGTACTCGAGGACGGAGTACATCCGGTTCAACCCGAACCTCGGGTCACAGGAGATTGGACTCGAGGACTACACCATGATGAGGAAGCTGGAGGAGGTGACCCTCCGGTACATTGAGGGAGAGTCGAACCAAAAGTACATCAACGACGCCGTCAATGCAATTTGTCCTTAGAATAGCGCGACGAACTGTTGCTCTCAAGCAGGCGATAGGCCTTCCGAAGGCTTTGACCGGGGAAAATGGGCATCCGTTGCTGGTGGTTCTGGTCTCCCAGGATGACCGGTATTTAAGAAAGCCGTTGGGATAATCCAGCCATTATTTCGTTCTCGTTATTCGAGTGTAGTCGCCCATGTCAGCTCGGCGTGAGCATGTTCCAGCGCGGGCTAGTCGCCAACATGACGGTCAGGATTCTTAAGGTATTTGAACGCTGACGCCGGGCCTTGCTCGTTTCCAAGATGATCGCTCCCAGATATTGTGTCGGGCGGAGTGTTCAGGGAGCCAGCCGCCCACCAGTATTAGCGACCGCAGGCGTCAGGATCGAGATAGCGTTGTAACCAAGCTCTAGACTTTTTCTTTCTCTTGATTTTTGTCCCGCCGCCGTGGACAGTCAGCACTTCCGCAGCTCTCGTACAGTGGTAGGTACCTGTAGCATTTCGATAAAGGTGAGTCAAGAGACGGCGCCTATACTCTGTGGATTATTGAAAGGGGCGTGGTAGACGAGGCAGGTTGTATGAGATGGCAGGACGAAATCGCTCAAACACGTCGTGATGCGTGATGCCCTGGGGCTGACTCAAGCCCGTGCCCCTGTCTTGGTGGCTTCGGGATCGACAAGATCCGTCTTGTCTTTGACCGACTGTGTACGTGACAGGCGGTAGAAGTACGGTTTGGGCCTCCCCAGCGACAGGCCGTAGTTCGGAGTACATGGTAGACAAGACGTGCTGGTTGATGACAAAGGGTGCCCGGGCAATAGACAAGGGAATGCCACCAAGCGTCGAGTGAGGGTGGTCAGGCCCAAGAAGCGTCGTCATCAGCAGGACGAGTGTGGCATCTTGGCACTAGAGGCTTCGAGACTGAGACGAAGGCGATCGACAGGTAGTTGTCTGGGTGGGTAGACCGACTCTTGGGTCCCAGTCCATGACGAGACGGTGAGGGCAAGGCTGTGCAGGCAGTTATTGACGGGGGTTTGATGCGCTGCTGGCTGGCATTATTGCTGCTGCTGCTGCTGCTGCTGACGCTACTCACGCTGCTTGACTTCTTGAAACCAAGATTAACAGTCGATCGATCAGTGACAAGCCGCGTGGCTCGACTGAGCAGATGGATGGACCGATTTTGGCTGTGCCTGGCCGTCGTCTTCTTCGTCTTCTGTTTTACTTTTTGTCACTGGATATTCAACGCGCTCCAGACGGTGTGACTGTGCTGCGGTCTGTCACAGGAGAAAAGGAAGAAAATATTGTGATTATTATTAGAAGCAGCAGCAGCAGCAGCAACAGCAGGCCGGAAATTGTTGTTAGGACGAATATTCTGGTCGGGTTACGCCGTTCGCAAAACATCTGGGTTGGATGAAGCAAGGAAAGAAAACAAAGAAAAAGGCGTCCCAAGCCCGACGGCCAGACCATCGAAACACGGAAAGGACGGGAAGAGCTTCTTAGGGTGTCTGATGTTCCTGCCGATCCCCTGAAGCCCTGATGCGGCTCCCTGGGGTTACGGGGATCATCGCCCACCCCAAGCAAGATTGACTGCATTGCCAAGCTTTCCCCCCTCCCGTGTGCCCCGGGGCAGCGGGGGGTACACTTGGCACACCCCGGCCTTGCCCAGCAGCCCCAGGTACATTCCTGGCGGGCAGCCGCCGTGGCTGGCGGCCCTTGGGGCTGATCAGGTACAAGCCGTCACATCTCATGTTTCACCATGCCCACCATCCAAACCAGCCGCCCGCCCTGTCGTCCGCTTCCGTCTGATGAGGATGCCAGTCTGCCTACTATGTAGTGCACCTAACCTACTCCGTACCGCCTTCATACTCTGTTCGGTGGAGAACTGGGCCAGACCGGGCAGACCGGGCAGACCGGGCAAACACGGTGTCGATCCAATCCTCCCTCTCCAACTGCCGCTTGTTTCGTCATGTCCGCCTCAGCCCTCCTCCCAGTCCTCCCAGTCCCCCCAGTCCCCTGCCGACGAGATGCTCAGGAGGCTCGGCTGCCCTTGAGGCCGGAATACGTGGGCGGGTGCTGGGACATGAAGGGAATACACTACCACCACAATCACACACATGTCATCATCCCGCCCTGGCAGTTCGAGCTCACCGGTCCTGACACGCACTGTCGTACTGTGCCACGCTCAGCCCGTCTGGAACTTGCCCTGGCTGCAACTCGTCAGTCGGTTGAGTCGCTCAGAGTCTCGAGTGGCGCGCCGCGCCTTTTGCGGGCCCTTGCTAAGCCTTTCCTAGTGCCTGTTCTTGTACGCCATACCGGCACAGTACGCTGACTTCTTGGTAGCCAAGTAGTCTGTCTATATGCTGTCGGGATGCCATGTCTTGGGAATGGTATGATGAGCGGCAGGTACCTCTCCCAGCAAGCCCCCCGCAAGGCTGTACGTCTCCCGATCCCCATGCTGGCCGTCCAAGTGACGGGGGGGTTTGGTCTCGAATTCCACGGGATCTTCATCCCGAGTCTGAGATGGAGTGCTTGGACGAGGTGACATGCCGTGGCATCTCATGCCCACCAAGCCAGCATACAAATACTACTTTCTCTTTTAGCTCCTGCCTGCTCTTCTTCACTCTCCTTCCATTCTGTCCCATTGCTGAATTACTGCCGAGATCAAGTACTGTCTTTCTCTCTCTCTCTCTTCTTCACCAACAAAACCCATTCTTTACACAGTTGTAATCAGTCCGTCGCCGGCCGACACCCAACAAGCCTAGCCAAGATGCAGTTCACACTCTTGACCCTCGTCACTCTTTTCACAGCTACCATTGCTGCACCCCTTAGGGGAGACCAAGAACGTGAGTACCACACCAGAAGAACCGGCTCCCAAGTCTCTCATACTGACCGTGACATCTCCTCAGTGGTTGTTAAGCGCCAAGCCGCAGCCGGCCAGCCCACCACCTCACAGCCGGCCATGTCCGCCCAGGACGGAAGCGTCGTCGCCTTCAACACAGCCGGCGTCTACCTCGACTCCGTCGCCAAGGGCCTGTAAATCGACCTGCTTCTTTCATGAACCGAACTTGTGTGTGTGTCGTGGACGGGGAGGGGGTCGAGGATGTCGGCGCCATGGCGACCTGAGGTCATCAACAGTCGTGTTGAATCTCACAGTAGCTCTGCTGGCGCCGTGCGGAAGAGACGGACTTTTGTGTCGACTGCGCCAGCCGACATAATGCCGCCAATTTTTTTATTGTTAATGGAGCTTTGGACCGGGCGGTCTGGGGGGCCGTTAAGATTGCCTCCCGCCCCCATAGATGGCGTCAAGGCAAAGGGGGAGGAGAGCAGGTTGGGAGGGGATGGGGGGACAGTAGTACATTGTGGCAGCTTTTAAACGAACGGCGAATTCACTTCAACACGGTCACTTGCGGCGTTGCCCACCCATTTTTCCAAAATACCACACGCTCGTTCTCATGGTTGCGCGGGTGTCCATTCTGCTCACCGGAGATGCCAGTCTTACAACGCTCGCCTATGAGCATTTCTGTCTCCTGAGAGAGGCCGCTTTGAGAGAAAAGGGCTCGCGCCCCACAGCGATTTTGCCTGTGGCCAGTACCTGACCACGATCCTCTCCACGTTTCAGTGCAGCCGACCCCCCGGGTTGTACACTTCCGGAACTGGAGTTGTACGCGAGGTGAGAGCCAAACACGAAACGAGGCTCGCACTTTTTATCAGCAGGGCCCTCTGGTGTACCGTAGGAAGAATTTCAGATGCTGAAGATCTCAAAAGTGCTGGGCGAGGCTGCTTGTTTCCCCTGAACATGCACCGGCCACCCACGGGCTTTTTTCCTGAAGGACCCAGGACCGTCCTGGGCCCCGCCTCGTGTGCTGAGCGCGTCTCAGCAACATCAAACAGTCACCGACTGAGCCCTGCTCGTCATCGGCACAGCCTGCCATGTGATGTAGTGTTCTCTGTGCCCAACGTTGTGGACTGGCTTGGTGAAGGCAACCCAACCCCACCTTCGATTTGTTCCGGAGAACTTGTCCCCCGTTTCCCTGGGCTCTTGAAGAGTCCTAATCATTCCGGTAGCGGGCTATGCCATTGAGTAATTCGCGGGTGCCTTGAGGCAAAGGTTCGGTCACGAGGCTGGGCACTTGGCAGTTCTCCTGAAACATTGGTTGGAGGATAATAGGGAAGTGATGGAATCCTAGTCACACTGGATCAACGCGGTACTAGAATGTCAACCTGAGCTTGAGTTGAGACAGAGGCTGCTCAATGATGGCTGCAGCACAAAGAGACGGCCTGCCTGGGACGGCGCCTTCACGCAGCCAAGACTGAGGATTCAATGGGCGATCGATCCCTGTGGACTCCAGGGCACTTTGAATTCCTGTCGTCAAGTATTTTCGCGTCGTTGCCGATCAGTTTTCTCGTGCTGGTCTCCGCCAGCGAGGCGTTGCCGCGACAGTACTCCAGCGATGAGGTCGTCCGCCGCGTCTCCGCTGGTCGACTCCACGTGGCGGGCCCGCGACACTGTCTTTGGGAAGGGGGG